>CAMPDV010005511.1:0-28067 GCA_946699065.1 Loxodes magnus
AAGATTAGAGTAATAAAGAGTAAGTAGTTAGTTTTAAAAGTAAAGTGAAGAAGAAAAGTAAGAAAGAGTTTATTTCAGTTTTTAAGTTTTGAACTTTGATAAGTTATAAAGAGTAAGTAGTTAGTTTTAAAAGTAAAGTGAAGAAGAAAAGTAAGAAAGAAAGAGTTTATTTCAGTTTTTAAGTTTTGAACTTTGATAAGTTATAAAGAGTAAGTAGTTAGTTTTAAAAGTAAAGTGAAGAAGAAAAGTAAGAAAGAAAGAGTAATTTCAGTTTTTAAGTTTTGAACTTTGATAAGTTAAAAAGAGTAAGTAGTTAGTTTTAAAAGTAAAGTGAAGAAGAAAAGTAAGAAAGAAAGAGTTTATTTCAGTTTTTAAGTGTTGAACTTTGATAAGATTAGAGTAATAAAGAGTAAGTAGTTAGTTTTAAAAGTAAAGTGAAGAAGAAAAGTAAGAAAGAAAGAGTTTATTTCAGCTTTTAAGTGTTTAACTTTGATAAGATTAGAGTAATAAAGATTAAGTAGGTAGTTTTAAAAGTAAAGTGAAGAAGAAAAGTAAGAAAGAAAGAGTTTATTTCAGCTTTTAAGTGTTTAACTTTGATAAGATTAGAGTAATAAAGATTAAGTAGGTAGTTTTAAAAGTAAAGTGAAGAAGAAAAGTAAGAAAGAAAGAGTAATTTCAGTTTTTAAGTTTTGAACTTTGATAAGTTATAAAGAGTAAGTAGTTAGTTTTAAAAGTAAAGTGAAGAAGAAAAGTAAGAAAAAAAGAGTTTATTTCAGCTTTTAAGTGTTGAACTTTGATAAGATTAGAGTAATAAAGAGTAAGTAGTTAGTTTTAAAAGTAAAGTGAAGAAGAAAAGTAAGAAAAAAAGAGTAATTTCAGTTTTTAAGTTTTGAACTTTGATAAGTTATAAAGAGTAAGTAGTTAGTTTTAAAAGTAAAGTGAAGAAGAAAAGTAAGAAAAAAAGAGTAATTTCAGTTTTTAAGTTTTGAACTTTGATAAGTAATAAAGAGTAAGTAGTTAGTTTTAAAAGTAAAGTGAAGAAGAAAAGTAAGAAAAAAAGAGTAATTTCAGTTTTTAAGTTTTGAACTTTGATAAGTTATAAAGAGTAAGTAGTTAGTTTTAAAAGTAAAGTGAAGAAGAAAAGTAAGAAAGAAAGAGTAATTTCAGTTTTTAAGTTTTGAACTTTGATAAGTTATAAAGAGTAAGTAGGTAGTTTTAAAAGTAAAGTGAAGAAGAAAAGTAAGAAAAAAAGAGTAATTTCAGTTTTTAAGTTTTGAACTTTGATAAGTAATAAAGAGTAAGTAGTTAGTTTTAAAAGTAAAGTGAAGAAGAAAAGTAAGAAAAAAAGAGTAATTTCAGTTTTTAAGTTTTCAACTTTGATAAGATTAGAGTAATAAAGAGTAAGTAGTTAGTTTTAAAAGTAAAGTGAAGAAGAAAAGTAAGAAAAAAAGAGTAATTTCAGTTTTGAACTTTGATAAGATTAGAGTAATAAAGAGTAAGTAGTTAGTTTTAAAAGTAAAGTGAAGAAGAAAAGTAAGAAAAAAAGAGTAATTTCAGTTTTGAACTTTGATAAGATTAGAGTAATAAAGAGTAAGTAGTTAGTTTTAAAAGTAAAGTAGAAGAAAGAAAAGTAAGAAAAAAAGAGTAATTTCAGTTTTTAAGTTTTGAACTTTGATAAGTTATAAAGAGTAAGTAGGTAGTTTTAAAAGTAAAGTGAAGAAGAAAAGTAAGAAAAAAAGAGTAATTTCAGTTTTTAAGTTTTGAACTTTGATAAGTAATAAAGAGTAAGTAGTTAGTTTTAAAAGTAAAGTGAAGAAGAAAAGTAAGAAAGAAAGAGTAATTTCAGTTTTTAAGTTTTCAACTTTGATAAGATTAGAGTAATAAAGAGTAAGTAGTTAGTTTTAAAAGTAAAGTGAAGAAGAAAAGTAAGAAAAAAAGAGTAATTTCAGTTTTTAAGTTTTGAACTTTGATAAGTAATAAAGAGTAAGTAGTTAGTTTTAAAAGTAAAGTGAAGAAGAAAAGTAAGAAAAAAAGAGTAATTTCAGTTTTTAAGTTTTCAACTTTGATAAGATTAGAGTAATAAAGAGTAAGTAGTTAGTTTTAAAAGTAAAGTGAAGAAGAAAAGTAAGAAAGAAAGAGTAATTTCAGTTTTTAAGTTTTGAACTTTGATAAGTAATAAAGAGTAAGTAGTTAGTTTTAAAAGTAAAGTGAAGAAGAAAAGTAAGAAAAAAAGAGTAATTTCAGTTTTTAAGTTTTGAACTTTGATAAGTTATAAAGAGTAAGTAGTTAGTTTTAAAAGTAAAGTGAAGAAGAAAAGTAAGAAAAAAAGAGTAATTTCAGTTTTTAAGTTTTGAACTTTGATAAGTTATAAAGAGTAAGTAGTTAGTTTTAAAAGTAAAGTGAAGAAGAAAAGTAAGAAAGAAAGAGTTTATTTCAGTTTTTAAGTGTTGAACTTTGATAAGATTAGAGTAATAAAGAGTAAGTAGGTAGTTTTAAAAGTAAAGTGAAGAAGAAAAGTAAGAAAAAAAGAGTAATTTCAGTTTTTAAGTTTTGAACTTTGATAAGTAATAAAGAGTAAGTAGTTAGTTTTAAAAGTAAAGTGAAGAAGAAAAGTAAGAAAGAAAGAGTTTATTTCAGTTTTTAAGTTTTGAACTTTGATAATTAATAAAGAGTAAGTAGTTAGTTTTAAAAGTAAAGTGAAGAAGAAAAGTAAGAAAAAAAGAGTAATTTCAGTTTTTAAGTTTTGAACTTTGATAAGTTATAAAGAGTAAGTAGGTAGTTTTAAAAGTAAAGTGAAGAAGAAAAGTAAGAAAAAAAGAGTTTATTTCAGTTTTTAAGTTTTGAACTTTGATAAGTAATAAAGAGTAAGTAGTTAGTTTTAAAAGTAAAGTGAAGAAGAAAAGTAAGAAAGAAAGAGTTTATTTCAGTTTTTAAGTGTTGAACTTTGATAAGATTAGAGTAATAAAGAGTAAGTAGGTAGTTTTAAAAGTAAAGTGAAGAAGAAAAGTAAGAAAGAAAGAGTAATTTCAGTTTTTATGTTTTGAACTTTGATAAGATTAGAGTAATAAAGAGTAAGTAGGTAGTTTTAAAAGTAAAGTGAAGAAGAAAAGTAAGAAAGAAAGAGTAATTTCAGTTTTTATGTTTTGAACTTTGATAAGATTAGAGTAATAAAGAGTAAGTAGTTAGTTTTAAAAGTAAAGTGAAGAAGAAAAGTAAGAAAGAAAGAGTAATTTCAGTTTTTAAGTTTTGAACTTTGATAAGTAATAAAGAGTAAGTAGTTAGTTTTAAAAGTAAAGTGAAGAAGAAAAGTAAGAAAAAAAGAGTAATTTCAGTTTTTAAGTTTTCAACTTTGATAAGATTAGAGTAATAAAGAGTAAGTAGTTAGTTTTAAAAGTAAAGTGAAGAAGAAAAGTAAGAAAAAAAGAGTAATTTCAGTTTTTAAGTTTTGAACTTTGATAAGTAATAAAGAGTAAGTAGTTAGTTTTAAAAGTAAAGTGAAGAAGAAAAGTAAGAAAAAAAGAGTAATTTCAGTTTTTAAGTTTTCAACTTTGATAAGATTAGAGTAATAAAGAGTAAGTAGTTAGTTTTAAAAGTAAAGTAGAAGAAAGAAAAGTAAGAAAAAAAGAGTAATTTCAGTTTTTAAGTTTTGAACTTTGATAAGTTATAAAGAGTAAGTAGGTAGTTTTAAAAGTAAAGTGAAGAAGAAAAGTAAGAAAAAAAGAGTAATTTCAGTTTTTAAGTTTTGAACTTTGATAAGTAATAAAGAGTAAGTAGTTAGTTTTAAAAGTAAAGTGAAGAAGAAAAGTAAGAAAAAAAGAGTAATTTCAGTTTTTAAGTTTTCAACTTTGATAAGATTAGAGTAATAAAGAGTAAGTAGTTAGTTTTAAAAGTAAAGTGAAGAAGAAAAGTAAGAAAAAAAGAGTAATTTCAGTTTTTAAGTTTTGAACTTTGATAAGTAATAAAGAGTAAGTAGTTAGTTTTAAAAGTAAAGTGAAGAAGAAAAGTAAGAAAAAAAGAGTAATTTAAGTTTTCAACTTTGATAAGATTAGAGTAATAAAGAGTAAGTAGTTAGTTTTAAAAGTAAAGTGAAGAAGAAAAGTAAGAAAGAAAGAGTTTATTTCAGTTTTTAAGTTTTGAACTTTGATAAGTAATAAAGAGTAAGTAGTTAGTTTTAAAAGTAAAGTGAAGAAGAAAAGTAAGAAAAAAAGAGTAATTTCAGTTTTTAAGTTTTGAACTTTGATAAGTTATAAAGAGTAAGTAGTTAGTTTTAAAAGTAAAGTGAAGAAGAAAAGTAAGAAAGAAAGAGTTTATTTCAGTTTTTAAGTGTTGAACTTTGATAAGATTAGAGTAATAAAGAGTAAGTAGGTAGTTTTAAAAGTAAAGTGAAGAAGAAAAGTAAGAAAAAAAGAGTAATTTCAGTTTTTAAGTTTTGAACTTTGATAAGTAATAAAGAGTAAGTAGTTAGTTTTAAAAGTAAAGTGAAGAAGAAAAGTAAGAAAGAAAGAGTTTATTTCAGTTTTTAAGTTTTGAACTTTGATAATTAATAAAGAGTAAGTAGTTAGTTTTAAAAGTAAAGTAAAGAAGAAAAGTAAGAAAAAAAGAGTAATTTCAGTTTTTAAGTTTTGAACTTTGATAAGTTATAAAGAGTAAGTAGGTAGTTTTAAAAGTAAAGTGAAGAAGAAAAGTAAGAAAAAAAGAGTAATTTCAGTTTTTAAGTTTTGAACTTTGATAAGTAATAAAAAGTAAGTAGTTAGTTTTAAAAGTAAAGTGAAGAAGAAAAGTAAGAAAGAAAGAGTTTATTTCAGTTTTTAAGTGTTGAACTTTGATAAGTTAAAAAGAGTAAGTAGGTAGTTTTAAAAGTAAAGTGAAGAAGAAAAGTAAGAAAAAAAGAGTAATTTCAGTTTTTAAGTTTTGAACTTTGATAAGTAATAAAGAGTAAGTAGTTAGTTTTAAAAGTAAAGTGAAGAAGAAAAGTAAGAAAAAAAGAGTAATTTCAGTTTTTAAGTTTTCAACTTTGATAAGATTAGAGTAATAAAGAGTAAGTAGTTAGTTTTAAAAGTAAAGTGAAGAAGAAAAGTAAGAAAAAAAGAGTAATTTCAGTTTTTAAGTTTTGAACTTTGATAAGTAATAAAGAGTAAGTAGTTAGTTTTAAAAGTAAAGTGAAGAAGAAAAGTAAGAAAAAAAGAGTAATTTAAGTTTTCAACTTTGATAAGATTAGAGTAATAAAGAGTAAGTAGTTAGTTTTAAAAGTAAAGTGAAGAAGAAAAGTAAGAAAGAAAGAGTTTATTTCAGTTTTTAAGTTTTGAACTTTGATAAGTAATAAAGAGTAAGTAGTTAGTTTTAAAAGTAAAGTGAAGAAGAAAAGTAAGAAAAAAAGAGTAATTTCAGTTTTTAAGTTTTGAACTTTGATAAGTTATAAAGAGTAAGTAGTTAGTTTTAAAAGTAAAGTGAAGAAGAAAAGTAAGAAAGAAAGAGTTTATTTCAGTTTTTAAGTGTTGAACTTTGATAAGATTAGAGTAATAAAGAGTAAGTAGGTAGTTTTAAAAGTAAAGTGAAGAAGAAAAGTAAGAAAAAAAGAGTAATTTCAGTTTTTAAGTTTTGAACTTTGATAAGTAATAAAGAGTAAGTAGTTAGTTTTAAAAGTAAAGTGAAGAAGAAAAGTAAGAAAGAAAGAGTTTATTTCAGTTTTTAAGTTTTGAACTTTGATAATTAATAAAGAGTAAGTAGTTAGTTTTAAAAGTAAAGTAAAGAAGAAAAGTAAGAAAAAAAGAGTAATTTCAGTTTTTAAGTTTTGAACTTTGATAAGTTATAAAGAGTAAGTAGGTAGTTTTAAAAGTAAAGTGAAGAAGAAAAGTAAGAAAAAAAGAGTAATTTCAGTTTTTAAGTTTTGAACTTTGATAAGTAATAAAAAGTAAGTAGTTAGTTTTAAAAGTAAAGTGAAGAAGAAAAGTAAGAAAGAAAGAGTTTATTTCAGTTTTTAAGTGTTGAACTTTGATAAGTTAAAAAGAGTAAGTAGGTAGTTTTAAAAGTAAAGTGAAGAAGAAAAGTAAGAAAGAAAGAGTAATTTCAGTTTTTATGTTTTGAACTTTGATAAGATTAGAGTAATAAAGAGTAAGTAGGTAGTTTTAAAAGTAAAGTGAAGAAGAAAAGTAAGAAAGAAAGAGTAATTTCAGTTTTTATGTTTTGAACTTTGATAAGATTAGAGTAATAAAGAGTAAGTAGTTAGTTTTAAAAGTAAAGTGAAGAAGAAAAGTAAGAAAGAAAGAGTTTATTTCAGTTTTTAAGTGTTGAACTTTGATAAGATTAGAGTAATAAAGAGTAAGTAGTTAGTTTTAAAAGTAAAGTGAAGAAGAAAAGTAAGAAAGAAAGAGTTTATTTCAGTTTTTAAGTTTTGAACTTTGATAAGTAATAAAGAGTAAGTAGTTAGTTTTAAAAGTAAAGTGAAGAAGAAAAGTAAGAAAAAAAGAGTAATTTCAGTTTTGAACTTTGATAAGATTAGAGTAATAAAGAGTAAGTAGTTAGTTTTAAAAGTAAAGTGAAGAAGAAAAGTAAGAAAAAAAGAGTAATTTCAGTTTTTAAGTTTTGAACTTTGATAAGTTATAAAGAGTAAGTAGGTAGTTTTAAAAGTAAAGTGAAGAAGAAAAGTAAGAAAAAAAGAGTTTATTTCAGTTTTTAAGTTTTGAACTTTGATAAGTAATAAAGAGTAAGTAGTTAGTTTTAAAAGTAAAGTGAAGAAGAAAAGTAAGAAAAAAAGAGTAATTTAAGTTTTCAACTTTGATAAGATTAGAGTAATAAAGAGTAAGTAGTTAGTTTTAAAAGTAAAGTGAAGAAGAAAAGTAAGAAAGAAAGAGTTTATTTCAGTTTTTAAGTTTTGAACTTTGATAAGTAATAAAGAGTAAGTAGTTAGTTTTAAAAGTAAAGTGAAGAAGAAAAGTAAGAAAAAAAGAGTAATTTCAGTTTTTAAGTTTTGAACTTTGATAAGTTATAAAGAGTAAGTAGTTAGTTTTAAAAGTAAAGTGAAGAAGAAAAGTAAGAAAGAAAGAGTTTATTTCAGTTTTTAAGTGTTGAACTTTGATAAGATTAGAGTAATAAAGAGTAAGTAGGTAGTTTTAAAAGTAAAGTGAAGAAGAAAAGTAAGAAAAAAAGAGTAATTTCAGTTTTTAAGTTTTGAACTTTGATAAGTAATAAAGAGTAAGTAGTTAGTTTTAAAAGTAAAGTGAAGAAGAAAAGTAAGAAAGAAAGAGTTTATTTCAGTTTTTAAGTTTTGAACTTTGATAATTAATAAAGAGTAAGTAGTTAGTTTTAAAAGTAAAGTAAAGAAGAAAAGTAAGAAAAAAAGAGTAATTTCAGTTTTTAAGTTTTGAACTTTGATAAGTTATAAAGAGTAAGTAGGTAGTTTTAAAAGTAAAGTGAAGAAGAAAAGTAAGAAAAAAAGAGTAATTTCAGTTTTTAAGTTTTGAACTTTGATAAGTAATAAAAAGTAAGTAGTTAGTTTTAAAAGTAAAGTGAAGAAGAAAAGTAAGAAAGAAAGAGTTTATTTCAGTTTTTAAGTGTTGAACTTTGATAAGTTAAAAAGAGTAAGTAGGTAGTTTTAAAAGTAAAGTGAAGAAGAAAAGTAAGAAAGAAAGAGTAATTTCAGTTTTTATGTTTTGAACTTTGATAAGATTAGAGTAATAAAGAGTAAGTAGGTAGTTTTAAAAGTAAAGTGAAGAAGAAAAGTAAGAAAGAAAGAGTAATTTCAGTTTTTATGTTTTGAACTTTGATAAGATTAGAGTAATAAAGAGTAAGTAGTTAGTTTTAAAAGTAAAGTGAAGAAGAAAAGTAAGAAAGAAAGAGTTTATTTCAGTTTTTAAGTGTTGAACTTTGATAAGATTAGAGTAATAAAGAGTAAGTAGTTAGTTTTAAAAGTAAAGTGAAGAAGAAAAGTAAGAAAGAAAGAGTTTATTTCAGTTTTTAAGTTTTGAACTTTGATAAGTAATAAAGAGTAAGTAGTTAGTTTTAAAAGTAAAGTGAAGAAGAAAAGTAAGAAAAAAAGAGTAATTTCAGTTTTGAACTTTGATAAGATTAGAGTAATAAAGAGTAAGTAGTTAGTTTTAAAAGTAAAGTGAAGAAGAAAAGTAAGAAAAAAAGAGTAATTTCAGTTTTTAAGTTTTGAACTTTGATAAGTTATAAAGAGTAAGTAGGTAGTTTTAAAAGTAAAGTGAAGAAGAAAAGTAAGAAAAAAAGAGTTTATTTCAGTTTTTAAGTTTTGAACTTTGATAAGTAATAAAGAGTAAGTAGTTAGTTTTAAAAGTAAAGTGAAGAAGAAAAGTAAGAAAAAAAGAGTAATTTCAGTTTTTAAGTTTTGAACTTTGATAAGATTAGAGTAATAAAGAGTAAGTAGGTAGTTTTAAAAGTAAAGTGAAGAAGAAAAGTAAGAAAGAAAGAGTAATTTCAGTTTTTATGTTTTGAACTTTGATAAGATTAGAGTAATAAAGAGTAAGTAGTTAGTTTTAAAAGTAAAGTGAAGAAGAAAAGTAAGAAAGAAAGAGTTTATTTCAGTTTTTAAGTTTTGAACTTTGATAAGTAATAAAGAGTAAGTAGTTAGTTTTAAAAGTAAAGTGAAGAAGAAAAGTAAGAAAAAAAGAGTTTATTTCAGTTTTTAAGTTTTGAACTTTGATAAGATTAGAGTAATAAAGAGTAAGTAGTTAGTTTTAAAAGTAAAGTGAAGAAGAAAAGTAAGAAAAAAAGAGTAATTTCAGTTTTTAAGTTTTGAACTTTGATAAGTTATAAAGAGTAAGTAGTTAGTTTTAAAAGTAAAGTGAAGAAGAAAAGTAAGAAAGAAAGAGTTTATTTCAGTTTTTAAGTGTTGAACTTTGATAAGATTAGAGTAATAAAGAGTAAGTAGTTAGTTTTAAAAGTAAAGTGAAGAAGAAAAGTAAGAAAAAAAGAGTAATTTCAGTTTTGAACTTTGATAAGATTAGAGTAATAAAGAGTAAGTAGTTAGTTTTAAAAGTAAAGTAGAAGAAAGAAAAGTAAGAAAAAAAGAGTAATTTCAGTTTTTAAGTTTTGAACTTTGATAAGTTATAAAGAGTAAGTAGTTAGTTTTAAAAGTAAAGTGAAGAAGAAAAGTAAGAAAGAAAGAGTTTATTTCAGTTTTTAAGTTTTGAACTTTGATAAGTTATAAAGAGTAAGTAGTTAGTTTTAAAAGTAAAGTGAAGAAGAAAAGTAAGAAAGAAAGAGTTTATTTCAGTTTTTAAGTTTTGAACTTTGATAAGTTATAAAGAGTAAGTAGTTAGTTTTAAAAGTAAAGTGAAGAAGAAAAGTAAGAAAGAAAGAGTAATTTCAGTTTTTAAGTTTTGAACTTTGATAAGATTAGAGAAATAAAGAGTAAGTAGGTAGTTTTAAAAGTAAAGTGAAGAAGAAAAGAAAGAAAGAGTTTATTTCAGTTTTTCAGTTTTGAACTTTGATAAGATTAGAGTAATAAAGAGTAAGTAGTTAGTTTTAAAAGTAAAGTGAAGAAGAAAAGTAAGAAAAAAAGAGTAATTTCAGTTTTTAAGTTTTGAACTTTGATAAGTTATAAAGAGTAAGTAGTTAGTTTTAAAAGTAAAGTGAAGAAGAAAAGTAAGAAAGAAAGAGTAATTTCAGTTTTTAAGTTTTGAACTTTGATAAGTTAAAAAGAGTAAGTAGTTAGTTTTAAAAGTAAAGTGAAGAAGAAAAGTAAGAAAAAAAGAGTAATTTCAGTTTTTAAGTTTTGAACTTTGATAAGATTAGAGTAATAAAGAGTAAGTAGTTAGTTTTAAAAGTAAAGTGAAGAAGAAAAGTAAGAAAGAAAGAGTTTGATTCGGTTTTTAAGTTTTGAACTTTGATAAGATTAGAGTAATAAAGAGTAAGTAGTTAGTTTTAAAAGTAAAGTGAAGAAGAAAAGTAAGAAAGAAAGAGTTTATTTCAGTTTTTAAGTTTTGAACTTTGATAAGATTAGAGAAATAAAGAGTAAGTAGGTAGTTTTAAAAGTAAAGTGAAGAAGAAAAGTAAGAAAGAAAGAGTTTGATTCAGTTTTTAAGTTTTGAACTTTGATAAGATTAGAGAAATAAAGAGTAAGTAGGTAGTTTTAAAAGTAAAGTGAAGAAGAAAAGTAAGAAAAAAAGAGTAATTTCAGTTTTTATGTTTTGAACTTTGATAAGATTAGAGTAATAAAGAGTAAGTAGGTAGTTTTTAAAGTAAAGTGAAGAAGAAAAGTAAGAAAGAAAGAGTTTATTTCAGTTTTTAAGTTTTGAACTTTGATAAGTAATAAAGAGTAAGTAGTTAGTTTTAAAAGTAAAGTGAAGAAGAAAAGTAAGAAAAAAAGAGTTTATTTCAGTTTTTAAGTTTTGAACTTTGATAAGATTAGAGTAATAAAGAGTAAGTAGGTAGTTTTAAAAGTAAAGTGAAGAAGAAAAGTAAGAAAGAAAGAGTAATTTCAGTTTTTATGTTTTGAACTTTGATAAGTTAAAAAGAGTAAGTAGTTAGTTTTAAAAGTAAAGTGAAGAAGAAAAGTAAGAAAGAAAGAGTAATTTCAGTTTTTAAGTTTTGAACTTTGATAAGTTAAAAAGAGTAAGTAGTTAGTTTTAAAAGTAAAGTGAAGAAGAAAAGTAAGAAAAAAAGAGTAATTTCAGTTTTTAAGTTTTGAACTTTGATAAGATTAGAGTAATAAAGAGTAAGTAGTTAGTTTTAAAAGTAAAGTGAAGAAGAAAAGTAAGAAAGAAAGAGTTTGATTCGGTTTTTAAGTTTTGAACTTTGATAAGATTAGAGTAATAAAGAGTAAGTAGTTAGTTTTAAAAGTAAAGTGAAGAAGAAAAGTAAGAAAGAAAGAGTAATTTCAGTTTTTAAGTTTTGAACTTTGATAAGATTAGAGAAATAAAGAGTAAGTAGGTAGTTTTTAAAGTAAAGTGAAGAAGAAAAGTAAGAAAGAAAGAGTTTATTTCAGTTTTTAAGTTTTGAACTTTGATAAGATAAGAGTAATAAAGAGTAAGTAGTTAGTTTTAAAAGTAAAGTGAAGAAGAAAAGTAAGAATAAAAGAGTAATTTCAGTTTTTATGTTTTGAACTTTGATAAGATTAGAGTAATAAAGAGTAAGTAGGTAGTTTTAAAAGTAAAGTGAAGAAGAAAAGTAAGAAAGAAAGAGTAATTTCAGTTTTTATGTTTTGAACTTTGATAAGATTAGAGTAATAAAGAGTAAGTAGTTAGTTTTAAAAGTAAAGTGAAGAAGAAAAGTAAGAAAGAAAGAGTTTATTTCAGTTTTTAAGTGTTGAACTTTGATAAGATTAGAGAAATAAAGAGTAAGTAGTTAGTTTTAAAAGTAAAGTGAAGAAGAAAAGTAAGAAAAAAAGAGTAATTTCAGTTTTTAAGTTTTGAACTTTGATAAGTTATAAAGAGTAAGTAGTTAGTTTTAAAAGTAAAGTGAAGAAGAAAAGTAAGAAAAAAAGAGTAATTTCAGTTTTTAAGTTTTGAACTTTGATAAGTAATAAAGAGTAAGTAGTTAGTTTTAAAAGTAAAGTGAAGAAGAAAAGTAAGAAAGAAAGAGTTTATTTCAGTTTTTAAGTTTTGAACTTTGATAAGATTAGAGTAATAAAGAGTAAGTAGTTAGTTTTAAAAGTAAAGTGAAGAAGAAAAGTAAGAAAGAGTTTATTTCAGTTTTTAAGTTTTGAACTTTGATAAGTTATAAAGAGTAAGTAGTTAGTTTTAAAAGTAAAGTGAAGAAGAAAAGTAAGAAAGAAAGAGTTTATTTCAGTTTTTAAGTTTTGAACTTTGATAAGTTATAAAGAGTAAGTAGTTAGTTTTAAAAGTAAAGTGAAGAAGAAAAGTAAGAAAGAAAGAGTAATTTCAGTTTTTAAGTTTTGAACTTTGATAAGTTAAAAAGAGTAAGTAGTTAGTTTTAAAAGTAAAGTGAAGAAGAAAAGTAAGAAAGAAAGAGTTTATTTCAGTTTTTAAGTTTTGAACTTTGATAAGATTAGAGTAATAAAGAGTAAGTAGTTAGTTTTAAAAGTAAAGTGAAGAAGAAAAGTAAGAAAGAAAGAGTAATTTCAGTTTTTAAGTTTTGAACTTTGATAAGATTAGAGTAATAAAGAGTAAGTAGTTAGTTTTAAAAGTAAAGTGAAGAAGAAAAGTAAGAAAAAAAGAGTAATTTCAGTTTTTAAGTTTTGAACTTTGATAAGATTAGAGAAATAAAGAGTAAGTAGTTAGTTTTAAAAGTAAAGTGAAGAAGAAAAGTAAGAAAAAAATAGTTTATTTCAGTTTTTAAGTTTTGAACTTTGATAAGATTAGAGTAATAAAGAGTAAGTAGTTAGTTTTAAAAGTAAAGTGAAGAAGAAAAGTAAGAAAAAAAGAGTAATTTCAGTTTTTAAGTTTTGAACTTTGATAAGATTAGAGTAATAAAGAGTAAGTAGTTAGTTTTAAAAGTAAAGTAAAGAAGAAAAGTAAGAAAGAAAGAGTAATTTCAGTTTTTAAGTTTTGAACTTTGATAAGATTAGAGAAATAAAGAGTAAGTAGGTAGTTTTTAAAGTAAAGTGAAGAAGAAAAGTAAGAAAGAAAGAGTTTATTTCAGTTTTTAAGTTTTGAACTTTGATAAGATAAGAGTAATAAAGAGTAAGTAGTTAGTTTTAAAAGTAAAGTGAAGAAGAAAAGTAAGAAAAAAAGAGTTTATTTCAGTTTTTAAGTTTTGAACTTTGATAAGATTAGAGTAATAAAGAGTAAGTAGTTAGTTTTAAAAGTAAAGTGAAGAAGAAAAGTAAGAAAAAAAGAGTAATTTCAGTTTTTAAGTTTTGAACTTTGATAAGTTATAAAGAGTAAGTAGGTAGTTTTAAAAGTAAAGTGAAGAAGAAAAGTAAGAAAGAAAGAGTTTATTTCAGCTTTTAAGTTTTGAACTTTGATAAGATTAGAGAAATAAAGAGTAAGTAGTTAGTTTTAAAAGTAAAGTGAAGAAGAAAAGTAAGAAAGAAAGAGTTTATTTCAGTTTTTCAGTTTTGAACTTTGATAAGTTATAAAGAGTAAGTAGGTAGTTTTAAAAGTAAAGTGAAGAAGAAAAGTAAGAAAGAAAGAGTTTATTTCAGCTTTTAAGTGTTGAACTTTGATAAGATTAGAGTAATAAAGAGTAAGTAGTTAGTTTTAAAAGTAAAGTGAAGAAGAAAAGTAAGAAAGAAAGAGTTTATTTCAGTTTTTAAGTTTTGAACTTTGATAAGATTAGAGTAATAAAGAGTAAGTAGTTAGTTTTAAAAGTAAAGTGAAGAAGAAAAGTAAGAAAGAAAGAGTTTATTTCAGTTTTTCAGTTTTGAACTTTGATAAGATTAGAGTAATAAAGAGTAAGTAGTTAGTTTTAAAAGTAAAGTGAAGAAGAAAAGTAAGAAAGAAAGAGTAATTTCAGTTTTTAAGTTTTGAACTTTGATAAGATTAGAGTAATAAAGAGTAAGTAGTTAGTTTTAAAAGTAAAGTGAAGAAGAAAAGTAAGAAAAAAAGAGTAATTTCAGTTTTTAAGTTTTGAACTTTGATAAGATTAGAGAAATAAAGAGTAAGTAGTTAGTTTTAAAAGTAAAGTGAAGAAGAAAAGTAAGAAAAAAAGAGTTTATTTCAGTTTTTAAGTTTTGAACTTTGATAAGATTAGAGTAATAAAGAGTAAGTAGTTAGTTTTAAAAGTAAAGTGAAGAAGAAAAGTAAGAAAAAAAGAGTAATTTCGGTTTTTAAGTTTTGAACTTTGATAAGATTAGAGTAATAAAGAGTAAGTAGTTAGTTTTAAAAGTAAAGTGAAGAAGAAAAGTAAGAAAAAAAGAGTAATTTCAGTTTTTAAGTTTTGAACTTTGATAAGATTAGAGAAATAAAGAGTAAGTAGTTAGTTTTAAAAGTAAAGTGAAGAAGAAAAGTAAGAAAGAAAGAGTAATTTCAGTTTTTAAGTTTTGAACTTTGATAAGATTAGAGTAATAAAGAGTAAGTAGTTAGTTTTAAAAGTAAAGTGAAGAAGAAAAGTAAGAAAAAAAGAGTAATTTCGGTTTTTAAGTTTTGAACTTTGATAAGATTAGAGTAATAAAGAGTAAGTAGTTAGTTTTAAAAGTAAAGTAAAGAAGAAAAGTAAGAAAGAAAGAGTAATTTCAGTTTTTATGTTTTGAACTTTGATAAGATTAGAGAAATAAAGAGTAAGTAGGTAGTTTTTAAAGTAAAGTGAAGAAGAAAAGTAAGAAAGAAAGAGTTTATTTCAGTTTTTAAGTTTTGAACTTTGATAAGATAAGAGTAATAAAGAGTAAGTAGTTAGTTTTAAAAGTAAAGTGAAGAAGAAAAGTAAGAAAAAAAGAGTTTATTTCAGTTTTTAAGTTTTGAACTTTGATAAGATTAGAGTAATAAAGAGTAAGTAGTTAGTTTTAAAAGTAAAGTGAAGAAGAAAAGTAAGAAAAAAAGAGTAATTTCAGTTTTTAAGTTTTGAACTTTGATAAGTTATAAAGAGTAAGTAGGTAGTTTTAAAAGTAAAGTGAAGAAGAAAAGTAAGAAAGAAAGAGTTTATTTCAGCTTTTAAGTTTTGAACTTTGATAAGATTAGAGAAATAAAGAGTAAGTAGTTAGTTTTAAAAGTAAAGTGAAGAAGAAAAGTAAGAAAGAAAGAGTTTATTTCAGTTTTTCAGTTTTGAACTTTGATAAGTTATAAAGAGTAAGTAGGTAGTTTTAAAAGTAAAGTGAAGAAGAAAAGTAAGAAAGAAAGAGTTTATTTCAGTTTTTAAGTGTTGAACTTTGATAAGATTAGAGTAATAAAGAGTAAGTAGGTAGTTTTAAAAGTAAAGTGAAGAAGAAAAGTAAGAAAAAAAGAGTAATTTCAGTTTTTAAGTTTTGAACTTTGATAAGTAATAAAGAGTAAGTAGTTAGTTTTAAAAGTAAAGTGAAGAAGAAAAGTAAGAAAGAAAGAGTTTATTTCAGTTTTTAAGTTTTGAACTTTGATAAGTTATAAAGAGTAAGTAGTTAGTTTTAAAAGTAAAGTGAAGAAGAAAAGTAAGAAAGAAAGAGTTTATTTCAGTTTTTAAGTTTTGAACTTTGATAAGTTATAAAGAGTAAGTAGTTAGTTTTAAAAGTAAAGTGAAGAAGAAAAGTAAGAAAGAAAGAGTAATTTCAGTTTTTAAGTTTTGAACTTTGATAAGATTAGAGTAATAAAGAGTAAGTAGTTAGTTTTAAAAGTAAAGTGAAGAAGAAAAGTAAGAAAAAAAGAGTTTATTTCAGTTTTTAAGTTTTGAACTTTGATAAGATTAGAGAAATAAAGAGTAAGTAGTTAGTTTTAAAAGTAAAGTGAAGAAGAAAAGTAAGAAAAAAAGAGTTTATTTCAGTTTTTAAGTTTTGAACTTTGATAAGATTAGAGTAATAAAGAGTAAGTAGTTAGTTTTAAAAGTAAAGTGAAGAAGAAAAGTAAGAAAAAAAGAGTAATTTCAGTTTTTAAGTTTTGAACTTTGATAAGTTATAAAGAGTAAGTAGGTAGTTTTAAAAGTAAAGTGAAGAAGAAAAGTAAGAAAGAAAGAGTTTATTTCAGTTTTTAAGTGTTGAACTTTGATAAGATTAGAGAAATAAAGAGTAAGTAGTTAGTTTTAAAAGTAAAGTGAAGAAGAAAAGTAAGAAAGAAAGAGTTTATTTCAGTTTTTAAGTTTTGAACTTTGATAAGATTAGAGTAATAAAGAGTAAGTAGTTAGTTTTAAAAGTAAAGTGAAGAAGAAAAGTAAGAAAGAGTTTATTTCAGTTTTTAAGTTTTGAACTTTGATAAGTTATAAAGAGTAAGTAGTTAGTTTTAAAAGTAAAGTGAAGAAGAAAAGTAAGAAAAAAAGAGTAATTTCAGTTTTTAAGTTTTGAACTTTGATAAGTTATAAAGAGTAAGTAGGTAGTTTTAAAAGTAAAGTGAAGAAGAAAAGTAAGAAAGAAAGAGTTTATTTCAGCTTTTAAGTTTTGAACTTTGATAAGATTAGAGAAATAAAGAGTAAGTAGTTAGTTTTAAAAGTAAAGTGAAGAAGAAAAGTAAGAAAGAAAGAGTTTATTTCAGTTTTTAAGTTTTGAACTTTGATAAGATTAGAGTAATAAAGAGTAAGTAGTTAGTTTTAAAAGTAAAGTGAAGAAGAAAAGTAAGAAAGAGTTTATTTCAGTTTTTAAGTTTTGAACTTTGATAAGTTATAAAGAGTAAGTAGTTAGTTTTAAAAGTAAAGTGAAGAAGAAAAGTAAGAAAGAAAGAGTTTATTTCAGTTTTTAAGTGTTGAACTTTGATAAGATTAGAGTAATAAAGAGTAAGTAGTTAGTTTTAAAAGTAAAGTGAAGAAGAAAAGTAAGAAAGAAAGAGTTTATTTCAGTTTTTAAGTTTTGAACTTTGATAAGATTAGAGAAATAAAGAGTAAGTAGTTAGTTTTAAAAGTAAAGTGAAGAAGAAAAGTAAGAAAAAAAGAGTTTATTTCAGTTTTTAAGTTTTGAACTTTGATAAGATTAGAGTAATAAAGAGTAAGTAGTTAGTTTTAAAAGTAAAGTGAAGAAGAAAAGTAAGAAAAAAAGAGTAATTTCAGTTTTTAAGTTTTGAACTTAGATAAGATTAGAGTAATAAAGAGTAAGTAGTTAGTTTTAAAAGTAAAGTGAAGAAGAAAAGTAAGAAAAAAAGAGTAATTTCAGTTTTTAAGTTTTGAACTTTGATAAGTTATAAAGAGTAAGTAGGTAGTTTTAAAAGTAAAGTGAAGAAGAAAAGTAAGAAAGAAAGAGTAATTTCAGTTTTTAAGTGTTGAACTTTGATAAGATTAGAGTAATAAAGAGTAAGTAGTTAGTTTTAAAAGTAAAGTGAAGAAGAAAAGTAAGAAAGAAAGAGTTTATTTCAGTTTTTAAGTTTTGAACTTTGATAAGATTAGAGTAATAAAGAGTAAGTAGTTAGTTTTAAAAGTAAAGTGAAGAAGAAAAGTAAGAAAGAAAGAGTTTATTTCAGCTTTTAAGTTTTGAACTTTGATAAGATTAGAGAAATAAAGAGTAAGTAGTTAGTTTTAAAAGTAAAGTGAAGAAGAAAAGTAAGAAAGAAAGAGTTTATTTCAGTTTTTAAGTTTTGAACTTTGATAAGATTAGAGTAATAAAGAGTAAGTAGTTAGTTTTAAAAGTAAAGTGAAGAAGAAAAGTAAGAAAGAGTTTATTTCAGTTTTTAAGTTTTGAACTTTGATAAGTTATAAAGAGTAAGTAGTTAGTTTTAAAAGTAAAGTGAAGAAGAAAAGTAAGAAAGAAAGAGTTTATTTCAGTTTTTAAGTTTTGAACTTTGATAAGATTAGAGTAATAAAGAGTAAGTAGTTAGTTTTAAAAGTAAAGTGAAGAAGAAAAGTAAGAAAGAGTTTATTTCAGTTTTTAAGTTTTGAACTTTGATAAGATTAGAGTAATAAAGAGTAAGTAGTTAGTTTTAAAAGTAAAGTGAAGAAGAAAAGTAAGAAAGAAAGAGTTTATTTCAGCTTTTAAGTTTTGAACTTTGATAAGATTAGAGAAATAAAGAGTAAGTAGTTAGTTTTAAAAGTAAAGTGAAGAAGAAAAGTAAGAAAGAAAGAGTTTATTTCAGTTTTTAAGTTTTGAACTTTGATAAGATTAGAGTAATAAAGAGTAAGTAGTTAGTTTTAAAAGTAAAGTGAAGAAGAAAAGTAAGAAAGAGTTTATTTCAGTTTTTAAGTTTTGAACTTTGATAAGTTATAAAGAGTAAGTAGTTAGTTTTAAAAGTAAAGTGAAGAAGAAAAGTAAGAAAGAAAGAGTTTATTTCAGTTTTTAAGTGTTGAACTTTGATAAGATTAGAGTAATAAAGAGTAAGTAGTTAGTTTTAAAAGTAAAGTGAAGAAGAAAAGTAAGAAAGAAAGAGTTTATTTCAGTTTTTAAGTTTTGAACTTTGATAAGATTAGAGTAATAAAGAGTAAGTAGTTAGTTTTAAAAGTAAAGTGAAGAAGAAAAGTAAGAAAGAGTTTATTTCAGTTTTTAAGTTTTGAACTTTGATAAGTTATAAAGAGTAAGTAGTTAGTTTTAAAAGTAAAGTGAAGAAGAAAAGTAAGAAAGAAAGAGTTTATTTCAGTTTTTAAGTTTTGAACTTTGATAAGTTATAAAGAGTAAGTAGTTAGTTTTAAAAGTAAAGTGAAGAAGAAAAGTAAGAAAGAAAGAGTAATTTCAGTTTTTAAGTTTTGAACTTTGATAAGTTAAAAAGAGTAAGTAGTTAGTTTTAAAAGTAAAGTGAAGAAGAAAAGTAAGAAAGAAAGAGTTTATTTCAGTTTTTAAGTGTTGAACTTTGATAAGATTAGAGTAATAAAGAGTAAGTAGTTAGTTTTAAAAGTAAAGTGAAGAAGAAAAGTAAGAAAGAAAGAGTTTATTTCAGTTTTTCAGTTTTGAACTTTGATAAGATTAGAGTAATAAAGAGTAAGTAGTTAGTTTTAAAAGTAAAGTGAAGAAGAAAAGTAAGAAAGAAAGAGTAATTTCAGTTTTTAAGTTTTGAACTTTGATAAGTTATAAAGAGTAAGTAGGTAGTTTTAAAAGTAAAGTGAAGAAGAAAAGTAAGAAAGAAAGAGTTTATTTCAGCTTTTAAGTTTTGAACTTTGATAAGTTATAAAGAGTAAGTAGTTAGTTTTAAAAGTAAAGTGAAGAAGAAAAGTAAGAAAGAAAGAGTTTATTTCAGTTTTTAAGTTTTGAACTTTGATAAGATTAGAGTAATAAAGAGTAAGTAGTTAGTTTTAAAAGTAAAGTGAAGAAGAAAAGTAAGAAAGAGTTTATTTCAGTTTTTAAGTTTTGAACTTTGATAAGTTATAAAGAGTAAGTAGTTAGTTTTAAAAGTAAAGTGAAGAAGAAAAGTAAGAAAGAAAGAGTTTATTTCAGTTTTTAAGTGTTGAACTTTGATAAGATTAGAGTAATAAAGAGTAAGTAGTTAGTTTTAAAAGTAAAGTGAAGAAGAAAAGTAAGAAAGAAAGAGTTTATTTCAGTTTTTAAGTTTTGAACTTTGATAAGATTAGAGTAATAAAGAGTAAGTAGTTAGTTTTAAAAGTAAAGTGAAGAAGAAAAGTAAGAAAAAAAGAGTTTATTTCAGTTTTTAAGTTTTGAACTTTGATAAGTTATAAAGAGTAAGTAGTTAGTTTTAAAAGTAAAGTGAAGAAGAAAAGTAAGAAAGAAAGAGTTTATTTCAGTTTTTAAGTTTTGAACTTTGATAAGTTATAAAGAGTAAGTAGTTAGTTTTAAAAGTAAAGTGAAGAAGAAAAGTAAGAAAGAAAGAGTAATTTCAGTTTTTAAGTTTTGAACTTTGATAAGTTAAAAAGAGTAAGTAGTTAGTTTTAAAAGTAAAGTGAAGAAGAAAAGTAAGAAAGAAAGAGTTTATTTCAGTTTTTAAGTGTTGAACTTTGATAAGATTAGAGTAATAAAGAGTAAGTAGTTAGTTTTAAAAGTAAAGTGAAGAAGAAAAGTAAGAAAGAAAGAGTTTATTTCAGTTTTTCAGTTTTGAACTTTGATAAGATTAGAGTAATAAAGAGTAAGTAGTTAGTTTTAAAAGTAAAGTGAAGAAGAAAAGTAAGAAAGAGTTTATTTCAGTTTTTAAGTTTTGAACTTTGATAAGTTATAAAGAGTAAGTAGGTAGTTTTAAAAGTAAAGTGAAGAAGAAAAGTAAGAAAAAAAGAGTTTATTTCAGTTTTTAAGTTTTGAACTTTGATAAGATTAGAGAAATAAAGAGTAAGTAGTTAGTTTTAAAAGTAAAGTGAAGAAGAAAAGTAAGAAAGAAAGAGTTTATTTCAGCTTTTAAGTTTTGAACTTTGATAAGTTATAAAGAGTAAGTAGTTAGTTTTAAAAGTAAAGTGAAGAAGAAAAGTAAGAAAGAAAGAGTTTATTTCAGTTTTTAAGTTTTGAACTTTGATAAGATTAGAGTAATAAAGAGTAAGTAGTTAGTTTTAAAAGTAAAGTGAAGAAGAAAAGTAAGAAAGAGTTTATTTCAGTTTTTAAGTTTTGAACTTTGATAAGTTATAAAGAGTAAGTAGTTAGTTTTAAAAGTAAAGTGAAGAAGAAAAGTAAGAAAGAAAGAGTTTATTTCAGTTTTTAAGTGTTGAACTTTGATAAGATTAGAGTAATAAAGAGTAAGTAGTTAGTTTTAAAAGTAAAGTGAAGAAGAAAAGTAAGAAAGAAAGAGTTTATTTCAGTTTTTAAGTTTTGAACTTTGATAAGATTAGAGTAATAAAGAGTAAGTAGTTAGTTTTAAAAGTAAAGTGAAGAAGAAAAGTAAGAAAAAAAGAGTTTATTTCAGTTTTTAAGTTTTGAACTTTGATAAGTTATAAAGAGTAAGTAGTTAGTTTTAAAAGTAAAGTGAAGAAGAAAAGTAAGAAAGAAAGAGTTTATTTCAGTTTTTAAGTTTTGAACTTTGATAAGTTATAAAGAGTAAGTAGTTAGTTTTAAAAGTAAAGTGAAGAAGAAAAGTAAGAAAGAAAGAGTAATTTCAGTTTTTAAGTTTTGAACTTTGATAAGTTAAAAAGAGTAAGTAGTTAGTTTTAAAAGTAAAGTGAAGAAGAAAAGTAAGAAAGAAAGAGTTTATTTCAGTTTTTAAGTGTTGAACTTTGATAAGATTAGAGTAATAAAGAGTAAGTAGTTAGTTTTAAAAGTAAAGTGAAGAAGAAAAGTAAGAAAGAAAGAGTTTATTTCAGTTTTTCAGTTTTGAACTTTGATAAGATTAGAGTAATAAAGAGTAAGTAGTTAGTTTTAAAAGTAAAGTGAAGAAGAAAAGTAAGAAAGAGTTTATTTCAGTTTTTAAGTTTTGAACTTTGATAAGTTATAAAGAGTAAGTAGGTAGTTTTAAAAGTAAAGTGAAGAAGAAAAGTAAGAAAAAAAGAGTTTATTTCAGTTTTTAAGTTTTGAACTTTGATAAGATTAGAGAAATAAAGAGTAAGTAGTTAGTTTTAAAAGTAAAGTGAAGAAGAAAAGTAAGAAAAAAAGAGTAATTTCAGTTTTTAAGTTTTGAACTTAGATAAGTTATAAAGAGTAAGTAGTTAGTTTTAAAAGTAAAGTGAAGAAGAAAAGTAAGAAAAAAAGAGTAATTTCAGTTTTTAAGTTTTGAACTTTGATAAGTTATAAAGAGTAAGTAGGTAGTTTTAAAAGTAAAGTGAAGAAGAAAAGTAAGAAAGAAAGAGTTTATTTCAGTTTTTAAGTTTTGAACTTTGATAAGATTAGAGAAATAAAGAGTAAGTAGTTAGTTTTAAAAGTAAAGTGAAGAAGAAAAGTAAGAAAGAAAGAGTTTATTTCAGTTTTTAAGTTTTGAACTTTGATAAGATTAGAGTAATAAAGAGTAAGTAGTTAGTTTTAAAAGTAAAGTGAAGAAGAAAAGTAAGAAAGAAAGAGTTTATTTCAGTTTTTAAGTTTTGAACTTTGATAAGATTAGAGTAATAAAGAGTAAGTAGTTAGTTTTAAAAGTAAAGTGAAGAAGAAAAGTAAGAAAGAAAGAGTTTATTTCAGTTTTTAAGTTTTGAACTTTGATAAGTTATAAAGAGTAAGTAGTTAGTTTTAAAAGTAAAGTGAAGAAGAAAAGTAAGAAAGAAAGAGTAATTTCAGTTTTTAAGTTTTGAACTTTGATAAGTTAAAAAGAGTAAGTAGTTAGTTTTAAAAGTAAAGTGAAGAAGAAAAGTAAGAAAGAAAGAGTTTATTTCAGTTTTTAAGTGTTGAACTTTGATAAGATTAGAGTAATAAAGAGTAAGTAGTTAGTTTTAAAAGTAAAGTGAAGAAGAAAAGTAAGAAAAAAAGAGTTTATTTCAGTTTTTAAGTTTTCAACTTTGATAAGATTAGAGTAATAAAGAGTAAGTAGTTAGTTTTAAAAGTAAAGTGAAGAAGAAAAGTAAGAAAAAAAGAGTAATTTCAGTTTTTAAGTTTTGAACTTTGATAAGTTATAAAGAGTAAGTAGGTAGTTTTAAAAGTAAAGTGAAGAAGAAAAGTAAGAAAAAAAGAGTTTATTTCAGTTTTTAAGTTTTCAACTTTGATAAGATTAGAGTAATAAAGAGTAAGTAGTTAGTTTTAAAAGTAAAGTGAAGAAGAAAAGTAAGAAAAAAAGAGTAATTTCAGTTTTTAAGTTTTGAACTTTGATAAGTTATAAAGAGTAAGTAGTTAGTTTTAAAAGTAAAGTGAAGAAGAAAAGTAAGAAAAAAAGAGTAATTTCAGTTTTTAAGTTTTGAACTTTGATAAGTTAAAAAGAGTAAGTAGTTAGTTTTAAAAGTAAAGTGAAGAAGAAAAGTAAGAAAGAAAGAGTTTATTTCAGTTTTTAAGTGTTGAACTTTGATAAGATTAGAGTAATAAAGAGTAAGTAGTTAGTTTTAAAAGTAAAGTGAAGAAGAAAAGTAAGAAAGAAAGAGTTTATTTCAGTTTTTAAGTTTTGAACTTTGATAAGTTATAAAGAGTAAGTAGGTAGTTTTAAAAGTAAAGTGAAGAAGAAAAGTAAGAAAGAAAGAGTTTATTTCAGTTTTTAAGTTTTGAACTTTGATAAGATTAGAGTAATAAAGAGTAAGTAGTTAGTTTTAAAAGTAAAGTGAAGAAGAAAAGTAAGAAAAAAAGAGTAATTTCAGTTTTTAAGTTTTGAACTTTGATAAGTTATAAAGAGTAAGTAGTTAGTTTTAAAAGTAAAGTGAAGAAGAAAAGTAAGAAAGAAAGTGTAATTTCTGTTTTTAAGTTTTGAACTTTGATAAGATTAGAGTAATAAAGAGTAAGTAGTTAGTTTTAAAAGTAAAGTGAAGAAGAAAAGTAAGAAAAAAAGAGTTTATTTCAGTTTTTATCTTTTGAACTTTGATAAGTTATAAAGAGTAAGTAGTTAGTTTTAAAAGTAAAGTGAAGAAGAAAAGTAAGAAAAAAAGAGTAATTTCAGTTTTTAAGTTTTGAACTTTGATAAGTTATAAAGAGTAAGTAGTTAGTTTTAAAAGTAAAGTGAAGAAGAAAAGTAAGAAAGAAAGAGTAATTTCAGTTTTTAAGTTTTGAACTTTGATAAGTAATAAAGAGTAAGTAGTTAGTTTTAAAAGTAAAGTGAAGAAGAAAAGTAAGAAAAAAAGAGTTTATTTCAGTTTTTAAGTTTTGAACTTTGATAAGATTAGAGTAATAAAGAGTAAGTAGTTAGTTTTAAAAGTAAAGTGAAGAAGAAAAGTAAGAAAGAAAGAGTAATTTCAGTTTTTAAGTTTTGAACTTTGATAAGTTATAAAGAGTAAGTAGTTAGTTTTAAAAGTAAAGTGAAGAAGAAAAGTAAGAAAGAAAGAGTTTATTTCAGTTTTTAAGTGTTGAACTTTGATAAGATTAGAGTAATAAAGAGTAAGTAGTTAGTTTTAAAAGTAAAGTGAAGAAGAAAAGTAAGAAAGAAAGAGTTTATTTCAGTTTTTAAGTTTTGAACTTTGATAAGATTAGAGTAATAAAGAGTAAGTAGTTAGTTTTAAAAGTAAAGTGAAGAAGAAAAGTAAGAAAGAGTTTATTTCAGTTTTTAAGTTTTGAACTTTGATAAGTTATAAAGAGTAAGTAGTTAGTTTTAAAAGTAAAGTGAAGAAGAAAAGTAAGAAAGAAAGAGTTTATTTCAGTTTTTAAGTGTTGAACTTTGATAAGATTAGAGTAATAAAGAGTAAGTAGTTAGTTTTAAAAGTAAAGTGAAGAAGAAAAGTAAGAAAGAAAGAGTTTATTTCAGTTTTTAAGTGTTGAACTTTGATAAGATTAGAGTAATAAAGAGTAAGTAGTTAGTTTTAAAAGTAAAGTGAAGAAGAAAAGTAAGAAAGAAAGAGTTTATTTCAGTTTTTAAGTTTTGAACTTTGATAAGTTATAAAGAGTAAGTAGTTAGTTTTAAAAGTAAAGTGAAGAAGAAAAGTAAGAAAGAAAGAGTAATTTCAGTTTTTAAGTTTTGAACTTTGATAAGATTAGAGTAATAAAGAGTAAGTAGTTAGTTTTAAAAGTAAAGTGAAGAAGAAAAGTAAGAAAGAAAGAGTAATTTCAGTTTTTAAGTTTTGAACTTTGATAAGTTAAAAAGAGTAAGTAGTTAGTTTTAAAAGTAAAGTGAAGAAGAAAAGTAAGAAAGAAAGAGTTTATTTCAGTTTTTAAGTTTTGAACTTTGATAAGATTAGAGTAATAAAGAGTAAGTAGTTAGTTTTAAAAGTAAAGTGAAGAAGAAAAGTAAGAAAGAGTTTATTTCAGTTTTTAAGTTTTGAACTTTGATAAGATTAGAGTAATAAAGAGTAAGTAGTTAGTTTTAAAAGTAAAGTGAAGAAGAAAAGTAAGAAAGAGTTTATTTCAGTTTTTAAGTTTTGAACTTTGATAAGTTATAAAGAGTAAGTAGTTAGTTTTAAAAGTAAAGTGAAGAAGAAAAGTAAGAAAGAAAGAGTTTATTTCAGTTTTTAAGTTTTGAACTTTGATAAGATTAGAGTAATAAAGAGTAAGTAGTTAGTTTTAAAAGTAAAGTGAAGAAGAAAAGTAAGAAAGAGTTTATTTCAGTTTTTAAGTTTTGAACTTTGATAAGTTATAAAGAGTAAGTAGTTAGTTTTAAAAGTAAAGTGAAGAAGAAAAGTAAGAAAGAAAGAGTTTATTTCAGTTTTTAAGTGTTGAACTTTGATAAGATTAGAGTAATAAAGAGTAAGTAGTTAGTTTTAAAAGTAAAGTGAAGAAGAAAAGTAAGAAAGAAAGAGTTTATTTCAGTTTTTAAGTTTTGAACTTTGATAAGATTAGAGTAATAAAGAGTAAGTAGTTAGTTTTAAAAGTAAAGTGAAGAAGAAAAGTAAGAAAGAAAGAGTTTATTTCAGTTTTTAAGTTTTGAACTTTGATAAGTTATAAAGAGTAAGTAGTTAGTTTTAAAAGTAAAGTGAAGAAGAAAAGTAAGAAAGAAAGAGTTTATTTCAGTTTTTAAGTTTTGAACTTTGATAAGTTATAAAGAGTAAGTAGTTAGTTTTAAAAGTAAAGTGAAGAAGAAAAGTAAGAAAGAAAGAGTAATTTCAGTTTTTAAGTTTTGAACTTTGATAAGTTAAAAAGAGTAAGTAGTTAGTTTTAAAAGTAAAGTGAAGAAGAAAAGTAAGAAAGAAAGAGTTTATTTCAGTTTTTAAGTGTTGAACTTTGATAAGATTAGAGTAATAAAGAGTAAGTAGTTAGTTTTAAAAGTAAAGTGAAGAAGAAAAGTAAGAAAGAAAGAGTTTATTTCAGTTTTTCAGTTTTGAACTTTGATAAGATTAGAGTAATAAAGAGTAAGTAGTTAGTTTTAAAAGTAAAGTGAAGAAGAAAAGTAAGAAAAAAAGAGTAATTTCAGTTTTTAAGTTTTGAACTTTGATAAGTTATAAAGAGTAAGTAGGTAGTTTTAAAAGTAAAGTGAAGAAGAAAAGTAAGAAAGAAAGTGTAATTTCTGTTTTTAAGTTTTGAACTTTGATAAGATTAGAGTAATAAAGAGTAAGTAGTTAGTTTTAAAAGTAAAGTGAAGAAGAAAAGTAAGAAAAAAAGAGTTTATTTCAGTTTTTATCTTTTGAACTTTGATAAGTTATAAAGAGTAAGTAGTTAGTTTTAAAAGTAAAGTGAAGAAGAAAAGTAAGAAAAAAAGAGTAATTTCAGTTTTTAAGTTTTGAACTTTGATAAGTTATAAAGAGTAAGTAGTTAGTTTTAAAAGTAAAGTGAAGAAGAAAAGTAAGAAAGAAAGAGTAATTTCAGTTTTTAAGTTTTGAACTTTGATAAGTAATAAAGAGTAAGTAGTTAGTTTTAAAAGTAAAGTGAAGAAGAAAAGTAAGAAAAAAAGAGTTTATTTCAGTTTTTAAGTTTTGAACTTTGATAAGATTAGAGTAATAAAGAGTAAGTAGTTAGTTTTAAAAGTAAAGTGAAGAAGAAAAGTAAGAAAGAAAGAGTTTATTTCAGTTTTTAAGTTTTGAACTTTGATAAGTTATAAAGAGTAAGTAGGTAGTTTTAAAAGTAAAGTGAAGAAGAAAAGTAAGAAAGAAAGAGTTTATTTCAGTTTTTAAGTTTTGAACTTTGATAAGATTAGAGTAATAAAGAGTAAGTAGTTAGTTTTAAAAGTAAAGTGAAGAAGAAAAGTAAGAAAGAAAGAGTTTATTTCAGTTTTTAAGTTTTGAACTTTGATAAGATTAGAGTAATAAAGAGTAAGTAGTTAGTTTTAAAAGTAAAGTGAAGAAGAAAAGTAAGAAAGAGTTTATTTCAGTTTTTAAGTTTTGAACTTTGATAAGATTAGAGTAATAAAGAGTAAGTAGTTAGTTTTAAAAGTAAAGTGAAGAAGAAAAGTAAGAAAGAAAGAGTTTATTTCAGTTTTTAAGTTTTGAACTTTGATAAGTTATAAAGAGTAAGTAGTTAGTTTTAAAAGTAAAGTGAAGAAGAAAAGTAAGAAAAAAAGAGTAATTTCAGTTTTTAAGTTTTGAACTTTGATAAGTTAAAAAGAGTAAGTAGTTAGTTTTAAAAGTAAAGTGAAGAAGAAAAGTAAGAAAGAAAGAGTTTATTTCAGTTTTTAAGTTTTGAACTTTGATAAGTTATAAAGAGTAAGTAGGTAGTTTTAAAAGTAAAGTGAAGAAGAAAAGTAAGAAAGAAAGAGTTTATTTCAGTTTTTAAGTTTTGAACTTTGATAAGATTAGAGTAATAAAGAGTAAGTAGTTAGTTTTAAAAGTAAAGTGAAGAAGAAAAGTAAGAAAAAAAGAGTAATTTCAGTTTTTAAGTTTTGAACTTTGATAAGTTATAAAGAGTAAGTAGTTAGTTTTAAAAGTAAAGTGAAGAAGAAAAGTAAGAAAGAAAGTGTAATTTCTGTTTTTAAGTTTTCAACTTTGATAAGATTAGAGTAATAAAGAGTAAGTAGTTAGTTTTAAAAGTAAAGTGAAGAAGAAAAGTAAGAAAAAAAGAGTTTATTTCAGTTTTTATCTTTTGAACTTTGATAAGTTATAAAGAGTAAGTAGTTAGTTTTAAAAGTAAAGTGAAGAAGAAAAGTAAGAAAAAAAGAGTAATTTCAGTTTTTAAGTTTTGAACTTTGATAAGTTATAAAGAGTAAGTAGTTAGTTTTAAAAGTAAAGTGAAGAAGAAAAGTAAGAAAGAAAGAGTAATTTCAGTTTTTAAGTTTTGAACTTTGATAAGTAATAAAGAGTAAGTAGTTAGTTTTAAAAGTAAAGTGAAGAAGAAAAGTAAGAAAAAAAGAGTTTATTTCAGTTTTTAAGTTTTGAACTTTGATAAGATTAGAGTAATAAAGAGTAAGTAGTTAGTTTTAAAAGTAAAGTGAAGAAGAAAAGTAAGAAAAAAAGAGTAATTTCAGTTTTTAAGTTTTGAACTTTGATAAGTTATAAAGAGTAAGTAGGTAGTTTTAAAAGTAAAGTGAAGAAGAAAAGTAAGAAAGAAAGAGTTTATTTCAGTTTTTAAGTGTTGAACTTTGATAAGATTAGAGAAATAAAGAGTAAGTATTTAGTTTTAAAAGTAAAGTGAAGAAGAAAAGTAAGAAAGAAAGAGTTTATTTCAGTTTTTAAGTTTTGAACTTTGATAAGATTAGAGTAATAAAGAGTAAGTAGTTAGTTTTAAAAGTAAAGTGAAGAAGAAAAGTAAGAAAGAGTTTATTTCAGTTTTTAAGTTTTGAACTTTGATAAGTTAAAAAGAGTAAGTAGTTAGTTTTAAAAGTAAAGTGAAGAAGAAAAGTAAGAAAGAAAGAGTTTATTTCAGTTTTTAAGTGTTGAACTTTGATAAGATTAGAGTAATAAAGAGTAAGTAGTTAGTTTTAAAAGTAAAGTGAAGAAGAAAAGTAAGAAAGAAAGAGTTTATTTCAGTTTTTAAGTGTTGAACTTTGATAAGATTAGAGTAATAAAGAGTAAGTAGTTAGTTTTAAAAGTAAAGTGAAGAAGAAAAGTAAGAAAGAAAGAGTTTATTTCAGTTTTTAAGTTTTGAACTTTGATAAGTTATAAAGAGTAAGTAGTTAGTTTTAAAAGTAAAGTGAAGAAGAAAAGTAAGAAAGAAAGAGTAATTTCAGTTTTTAAGTTTTGAACTTTGATAAGATTAGAGTAATAAAGAGTAAGTAGTTAGTTTTAAAAGTAAAGTGAAGAAGAAAAGTAAGAAAGAAAGAGTTTATTTCAGTTTTTAAGTTTTGAACTTTGATAAGTTAAAAGAGTAAGTAGTTAGTTTTAAAAGTAAAGTG
>CAMPDV010005512.1:0-26630 GCA_946699065.1 Loxodes magnus
CTTAAAACTGAAATTCTATCTTCTTTTCTCGCTTTACTTCTTCACTTTTCAGAAATACTTATTACTTCTCAAAGCATACTCCTTAAAACTGAAATTCTATCTTCTTTTCTTACTTTACTTCTTCACTTTTAGAAATACTTATTACTTCTCATAAGCATACTGCTTAAAACTGAAATTCTATCTTCTCTTCTTACTTTACTTCTTCACTCTTCAGAAATACTTATTACTTCTCAAAGCATACTCCTTAAAACTGAAATTCTATCTTCTTTTCTTACTTTACTTCTTCACTTTTCAGAAATACTTATTACTTCTCAAAGCATACTCCTTAAAACTGAAATTCTATCTTCTTTTCTCGCTTTACTTCTTCACTTTTCAAAATACTTATTACTTCTCAAAGCATACTCCTTAAAACTGAAATTCCATCTTCTTTTCTCACTTTACTTCTTCACTTTTCATAAATACTTATTACTTCTCAAAGTATACTCCTTAAAACTGAAATTCTATCTTCTCTTCTTACTTTACTTCTTCACTTTTAGAAATACTTATTACTTCTCAAAGCATACTCCTTAAAACTGAAATTCTATCTTCTCTTCTTACTTTACTTCTTCACTTTTCAGAAATACTTATTACTTCTCAAAGCATACTCCTTAAAACTGAAATTCTATCTTCTCTTCTTACTTTACTTCTTCACTCTTCAGAAATACTTATTACTTCTCAAAGCATACTCCTTAAAACTGAAATTCTATCTTCTTTTCTTACTTTACTTCTTCACTCTTCAAAATACTTATTACTTCTCAAAGTATACTCCTTAAAACTGAAATTCTATCTTCTTTTCTTACTTTACTTCTTCACTCTTCAGAAATACTTATTACTTCTCAAAGCATACTCCTTAAAACTGAAATTCTATCTTCTTTTCTTACTTTACTTCTTAACTTTTAGAAATACTTATTACTTCTCAAAGCATACTCCTTAAAACTGAAATTCTATCTTCTCTTCTTACTTTACTTCTTCACTTTTTACTTATTACTTCTCAAAGCATACTCCTTAAAACTGAAATTCTATCTTCTTTTCTTACTTTACTTCTTCACTTTTAGAAATACTTATTACTTCTCAAAGCATACTCCTTAAAACTGAAATTCTATCTTCTTTTCTTACTTTACTTCTTCACTTTTAGAAATACTTATTACCTCTCATAAGCATACTCCTTAAAACTGAAATTCTATCTTCTCTTACTTCTCTTCTTACTTTACTTCTTCACTTTTCAGAAATACTTATTACTTCTCAAAGCATACTCCTTAAAACTGAAATTCTATCTTCTTTTCTTACTTTACTTCTTCACTTTTCATAAATACTTATTACTTCTCAAAGTATACTCCTTAAAACTGAAATTCTATCTTCTCTTCTTACTTTACTTCTTCACTTTTCAGAAATACTTATTACTTCTCAAAGCATACTCCTTAAAACTGAAATTCTATCTTCTTTTCTCGCTTTACTTCTTCACTTTTCAAAATACTTATTACTTCTCAAAGCATACTCCTTAAAACTGAAATTCTATCTTCTTATTCTTACTTTACTTCTTTACTTTTCAGAAATACTTATTACTTCTCAAAGCATACTCCTTAAAACTGAAATTCTATCTTCTGTTCTTACTTTACTTCTTCACTTTTAGAAATACTTATTACTTCTCAAAGTATACTCCTTAAAACTGAAATTCTATCTTCTCTTCTTACTTTACTTCTTCACTCTTTAGAAATACTTATTACTTCTCAAAGCATACTCCTTAAAACTGAAATTCTATCTTCTCTTTTTTCTTTACTTCTTCACTTTTCAGAAATACTTATTACTTCTCAAAGTATACTCCTTAAAACTGAAATTCTATCTTCTCTTCTTACTTTACTTCTTCACTCTTCAAAATACTTATTACTTCTCAAAGTATACTCCTTAAAACTGAAATACTATCTTCTTTTCTTACTTTACTTCTTCACTTTTCAGAAATACTTATTACTTCTCAAAGCATACTCCTTAAAACTGAAATTCTATCTTCTCTTCTTACTTTACTTCTTCACTTTTCAAAATACTTATTACTTCTCAAAGCATACTGCTTAAAACTGAAATTCTATCTTCTCTTCTTACTTTAATTCTTCACTTTTAGAAATACTTATTACTTCTCAAAGCATACTGCTTAAAACTGAAATTCTATCTTCTCTTCTCGCTTTACTTCTTCACTTTTAGAAATACTTATTACTTCTCAAAGTATACTCCTTAAAACTGAAATTCTATCTTCTCTTCTTACTTTACTTCTTCACTCTTCAAAATACTTATTACTTCTCAAAGCATACTCCTTAAAACTAAATTCTATCTTCTCTTCTTACTTTACTTCTTCACTCTTCAAAATACTTATTACTTCTCAAAGCATACTCCTTAAAACTGAAATTCTATCTTCTTTTCTTACTTTACTTCTTAACTTTTAGAAATACTTATTACTTCTCAAAGCATACTCCTTAAAACTGAAATTCTATCTTCTCTTCTTCACTTTACTTCTTCACTTTTAGAAATACTTATTACTTCTCAAAGCATACTCCTTAAAACTGAAATACTATCTGCTTTTCTTACTTTACTTCTTCACTTTTCAAAATACTTATTACTTCTCAAAGTATACTCCTTAAAACTGAAATTCTATCTTCTCTTCTTACTTTACTTCTTCACTTTTCAGAAATACTTATTACTTCTCAAAGCATACTCCTTAAAACTGAAATTCTATCATATTTTCTCACTTTACTTCTTCACTTTTCAAAATACTTATTACTTCTCAAAGCATACTCCTTAAAACTGAAATTCTATCTTCTCTTCTTACTTTACTTCTTCACTTTTCAGAAATACTTATTACTTCTCAAAGCATACTCCTTAAAACTGAAATTCTATCTTCTTTTTTCACACTTCTTCACAGAAATACTTATTACTTCTCAAAGCATACTCCTTAAAACTGAAATTCTATCTTCTCTTCTTACTTTACTTCTTCACTCTTTAGAAATACTTATTACTTCTCAAAGCATACTCCTTAAAACTGAAATTCTATCTTCTCTTCTTACTTTACTTCTTCACTTTTAGAAATACTTATTACTTCTCAAAGCATACTCCTTAAAACTGAAATTCTATCTTCTTTTCTTACTTTACTTCTTCACTTTTCAGAAATACTTATTACTTCTCAAAGCATACTCCTTAAAACTGAAATTCTATCTTCTTTTCTCGCTTTACTTCTTCACTTTTAGAAATACTTATTACTTCTCAAAGCATACTCCTTAAAACTGAAATTCTATCTTCTCTTCTTACTTTACTTCTTCACTTTTCAGAAATACTTATTACTTCTCAAAGCATACTCCTTAAAACTAAATTCTATCTTCTTTTCTCGCTTTACTTCTTCACTTTTAGAAATACTTATTACTTCTCAAAGTATACTCCTTAAAACTGAAATTCTATCTTCTCTTCTTACTTTACTTCTTCACTTTTAGAAATACTTATTACTTCTCAAAGCATACTCCTTAAAACTGAAATTCTATCTTCTCTTCTTACTTTACTTCTTCACTCTTCAAAATACTTATTACTTCTCAAAGCATACTCCTTAAAAACTGAAATTCTATCTTCTCTTCTTACTTTACTTCTTCACTTTTAGAAATACTTATTACTTCTCAAAGCATACTGCTTAAAACTGAAATTCTATCTTCTCTTCTTACTTTACTTCTATCACTTTTAGAAATACTTATTACTTCTCATAAGCATACTCCTTAAAACTGAAATTCTATCTTCTTTTCTTACTTTACTTCTTCACTTTTCAGAAATACTTATTACTTCTCATAAGCATACTCCTTAAAACTGAAATTCTATCTTCTTTTCTCACTTTACTTCTTCACTTTTCAGAAATACTTATTACTTCTCATAAGCATACTCCTTAAAACTGAAATTCTATCTTCTTTTCTCGCTTTACTTCTTCACTTTTCAAAATACTTATTACTTCTCAAAGCATACTCCTTAAAACTGAAATTCTATCTTCTTTTCTTACTTTACTTCTTAACTTTTCAGAAATACTTATTACTTCTCAAAGCATACTCCTTAAAAACTGAAATTCTATCTTCTCTTCTTACTTTACTTCTTCACTTTTAGAAATACTTATTACTTCTCAAAGCATACTCCTTAAAACTGAAATTCTATCTTCTTTTCTCGCTTTACTTCTATCACTTTTCAGAAATACTTATTACTTCTCATAAGCATACTCCTTAAAACTGAAATTCTATCTTCTTTTCTTACTTTACTTCTTCACTTTTCAGAAATACTTATTACTTCTCATAAGCATACTCCTTAAAACTGAAATTCTATCTTCTTTTCTCACTTTACTTCTTCACTTTTAGAAATACTTATTACCTCTATAAGCATACTCCTTAAAACTGAAATTCTATCTTCTCTTCTTACTTTACTTCTTCACTTTTCAGAAATACTTATTACTTCTCAAAGTATACTCCTTAAAACTGAAATTCTATCTTCTCTTCTTACTTTACTTCTTCACTTTTAGAAATAATTATTACTTCTCAAAGCATACTCCTTAAAACTGAAATTCTATCTTCTCTTCTTACTTTACTTCTTCACTTTTCAGAAATACTTATTACTTCTCAAAGCATACTCCTTAAAACTGAAATTCTATCTTCTGTTCTTACTTTACTTCTTCACTTTTAGAAATACTTATTACTTCTCAAAGTATACTCCTTAAAACTGAAATTCTATCTTCTCTTCTTACTTTACTTCTTAACTTTTCAGAAATACTTATTACTTCTCAAAGCATACTCCTTAAAACTGAAATTCTATCTTCTCTTCTTACTTTACTTCTTCACTTTTAGAAATACTTATTACTTCTCAAAGTATACTCCTTAAAACTGAAATTCTATCTTCTCTTCTTACTTTACTTCTTCACTTTTTACTATTACTTCTCAAAGTATACTCCTTCTGAAATTCTATCTTCTCTTCTTACTTTACTTCTTCACTTTTAGAAATACTTATTACTTCTCAAAGCATACTCCTTAAAACTGAAATTCTATCTTCTCTTCTTACTTTAATTCTTCACTTTTAGAAATACTTATTACTTCTCAAAGCATACTCCTTAAAACTGAAATTCTATCTTCTTTTCTTACTTTACTTCTTCACTTTTAGAAATACTTATTACTTCTCAAAGCATACTCCTTAAAACTGAAATTCTATCTTCTTTTCTTACTTTACTTCTTCAATTTTCAAAATACTTATTACTTCTCAAAGCATACTCCTTAAAACTAAATTCTATCTTTTTTTCTCGCTTTACTTCTTCACTTTTAGAAATACTTATTACTTCTCAAAGCATACTCCTTAAAACTGAAATTCTATCTTCTTTTCTTACTTTACTTCTTCACTTTTAGAAATACTTATTACTTCTCAAAGCATACTCCTTAAAACTGAAATTCTATCTTCTTTTCTCGCTTTACTTCTTCACTTTTCAAAATACTTATTACTTCTCAAAGCATACTCCTTAAAAACTGAAATTCTATCTTCTCTTCTTACTTTACTTCTTCACTTTTAGAAATACTTATTACTTCTCAAAGCATACTCCTTAAAACTGAACGTCTATCTTCTTTTCTTACTTTACTTCTATACTTTTAGAAATACTTATTACCTCTATAAGCATACTCCTTAAAACTGAAATTCTATCTTCTTTTCTTACTTTACTTCTTCACTTTTAGAAATACTTATAACCTCTATAAGCATACTCCTTAAAACTGAAATTCTATCTTCTCTTCTTACTTTACTTCTTCACTTTTAGAAATACTTATTACCTCTATAAGCATACTCCTTAAAACTGAAATTCTATCTTCTCTTCTTACTTTACTTCTTCACTTTTCAAAATACTTATTACTTCTCAAAGCATACTCCTTAAAACTGAAGTTCTATCTTCTCTTCTTACTTTAATTCTTCACTTTTAGAAATACTTATTACTTCTCAAAGCATACTCCTTAAAACTGAAATTCTATCTTCTTTTCTTACTTTACTTCTTCACTTTTAGAAATACTTATTACTTCTCAAAGCATACTCCTTAAAACTGAAATTCTATCTTCTCTTCTTACTTTACTTCTTCACTTTTCAAAATACTTATTACTTCTCAAAGCATACTCCTTAAAACTAAATTCTATCTTCTTTTCTCGCTTTACTTCTTCACTTTTCAAAATACTTATTACTTCTCAAAGCATACTCCTTAAAACTGAAATTCTATCTTCTCTTCTTACTTTACTTCTTCACTTTTAGAAATACTTATTACTTCTCAAAGCATACTCCTTAAAACTGAAATACTATCTTCTTTTCTTACTTTACTTCTTCACTTTTAGAAATACTTATTACTTCTAAAAGCATACTCCTTAAAACTGAAATTCTATCTTCTTTTCTTACTTTACTTCTTCACTTTTAGAAATACTTATTACTTCTCAAAGCATACTCCTTAAAACTGAAATTCTATCTTCTTTTCTTACTTTACTTCTTCACTTTTAGAAATACTTATTACTTCTCAAAGCATACTCCTTAAAACTGAAATTCTATCTTCTTTTTTCACTTTACTTCTTCACTTTTCAAAATACTTATTACTTCTCAAAGCATACTCCTTAAAACTGAAATTCTATCTTCTCTTCTTACTTTACTTCTTCACTTTTCAAAATACTTATTACTTCTAAAAGCATACTCCTTAAAACTGAAATTCTATCTTCTTTTCTCGCTTTACTTCTTCACTTTTCAAAATACTTATTACTTCTCAAAGCATACTCCTTAAAACTGAAATTCTATCTTCTCTTCTTACTTTATTTCTTCACTTTTAGAAATACTTATTACTTCTCAAAGCATACTCCTTAAAACTGAAATTCTATCTTCTCTTCTTACTTTACTTCTTCACTTTTAGAAATACTTATTACTTCTCAAAGCATACTCCTTAAAACTGAAATTCTATCTTCTCTTCTTACTTTATTTCTTCACTTTTAGAAATACTTATTACTTCTCAAAGCATACTCCTTAAAACTGAAATTCTATCTTCTCTTCTTACTTTACTTCTTCACTTTTAGAAATACTTATTACTTCTCAAAGCATACTCCTTAAAACTGAAATTCTATCTTCTCTTCTTACTTTACTTCTTCACTTTTCAAAATACTTATTACTTCTCAAAGTATACTCCTTAAAACTGAAATTCTATCTTCTCTTCTTACTTTACTTCTTCACTTTTAGAAATACTTATTACTTCTCAAAGCATACTCCTTAAAACTGAAATTCTATCTTCTCTTCTTACTTTACTTCTTCACTTTTAGAAATACTTATTACTTCTCAAAGCATACTCCTTAAAACTGAAATTCTATCTTCTTTTCTTACTTTACTTCTTCACTTTTAGAAATACTTATTACTTCTATAAGCATACTCCTTAAAACTAAATTCTATCTTCTTTTCTCGCTTTACTTCTTCACTTTTCAAAATACTTATTACTTCTCAAAGCATACTCCTTAAAACTGAAATTCTATCTTCTCTTCTTACTTTACTTCTTCACTTTTAGAAATACTTATTACTTCTCAAAGCATACTCCTTAAAACTGAAATTCCATCTTCTTTTCTCACTTTACTTCTTAACTTTTAGAAATACTTATTACTTCTCAAAGTATACTCCTTAAAACTGAAATTCTATCTTCTCTTCTTACTTTAATTCTTCACTTTTAGAAATACTTATTACTTCTCAAAGCATACTCCTTAAAAACTGAAATTCTATCTTCTCTTCTTACTTTACTTCTTCACTTTTAGAAATACTTATTACTTCTCAAAGCATACTCCTTAAAACTAAATTCTATCTTCTTTTCTTACTTTACTTCTTCACTTTTCAAAATACTTATTACTTCTCAAAGCATACTCCTTAAAACTGAAATTCTATCTTCTTTTCTTACTTTACTTCTTCACTTTTAGAAATACTTATTACTTCTCAAAGCATACTCCTTAAAACTGAAATTCTATCTTCTTTTCTTACTTTACTTCTTCACTTTTCAAAATACTTATTACTTCTCAAAGCATACTCCTTAAAACTGAAATTCTATCTTCTTTTTTCACTTTACTTCTTCACTTTTCAAAATACTTATTACTTCTCAAAGCATACTCCTTAAAACTGAAATTCTATCTTCTCTTCTTACTTTACTTCTTCACTTTTAGAAATACTTATTACTTCTCAAAGCATACTCCTTAAAACTGAAATTCTATCTTCTCTTCTTACTTTACTTCTTCACTTTTCAAAATACTTATTACTTCTCAAAGCATACTCCTTAAAACTGAAATTCTATCTTCTTTTCTTACTTTACTTCTTCACTTTTCAAAATACTTATTACTTCTCAAAGCATACTCCTTAAAACTGAAATTCTATCTTCTTTTCTCGCTTTACTTCTTCACTTTTCAAAATACTTATTACTTCTCAAAGCATACTCCTTAAAACTGAAATTCTATCTTCTCTTCTTACTTTACTTCTTCACTTTTAGAAATACTTAATACTTCTCAAAGCATACTCCTTAAAACTGAAATTCTATCTTCTCTTCTTACTTTACTTCTTCACTTTTAGAAATACTTATTACTTCTCAAAGCATACTCCTTAAAACTGAAATTCTATCTTCTCTTCTTACTTTATTTCTTCACTTTTAGAAATACTTATTACTTCTCAAAGCATACTCCTTAAAACTGAAATTCTATCTTCTCTTCTTACTTTACTTCTTCACTTTTAGAAATACTTATTACTTCTCAAAGCATACTCCTTAAAACTGAAATTCTATCTTCTCTTCTTACTTTACTTCTTCACTTTTAGAAATACTTATTACTTCTCAAAGCATACTCCTTAAAACTGAAATTCTATCTTCTTTTCTTACTTTACTTCTTCACTTTTAGAAATACTTATTACTTCTATAAGCATACTCCTTAAAACTAAATTCTATCTTCTTTTCTCGCTTTACTTCTTCACTTTTCAAAATACTTATTACTTCTCAAAGCATACTCCTTAAAACTGAAATTCTATCTTCTCTTCTTACTTTAATTCTTCACTTTTAGAAATACTTATTACCTCTATAAGCATACTCCTTAAAACTGAAATTCTATCTTCTCTTCTTACTTTACTTCTTCACTTTTAGAAATATTTATTACCTCTATAAGCATACTCCTTAAAACTGAAATTCTATCTTCTCTTCTTACTTTACTTCTTCACTTTTAGAAATACTTATTACTTCTCAAAGCATACTCCTTGAAACTGAAATTCTATCTTCTCTTCTTACTTTACTTCTTCACTTTTAGAAATACTTATTACTTCTCAAAGTATACTCCTTAAAACTGAAATTCTATCTTCTCTTCTTACTTTACTTCTTCACTTTTAGAAATACTTATTACTTCTCAAAGCATACTCCTTAAAACTGAAATTCTATCTTCTCTTCTTACTTTACTTCTTCACTTTTAGAAATACTTATTACTTCTCAAAGTATACTCCTTAAAACTGAAATTCTATCTTCTTTTTTCACTTTACTTCTTCACTTTTAGAAATATTTATTACCTCTATAAGCATACTCCTTAAAACTGAAATTCTATCTTCTCTTCTTACTTTACTTCTTCACTTTTAGAAATACTTATTACTTCTCAAAGCATACTCCTTAAAACTGAAATTCTATCTTCTTTTCTTACTTTACTTCTTCACTTTTCAAAATACTTATTACTTCTCAAAGCATACTCCTTAAAACTGAAATTCCATCTTCTTTTCTCACTTTACTTCTTCACTTTTAGAAATACTTATTACTTCTCAAAGTATACTCCTTAAAACTGAAATTCTATCTTCTCTTCTTACTTTACTTCTTCACTTTTAGAAATACTTATTACTTCTCAAAGCATACTCCTTAAAACTGAAATTCTATCTTCTCTTCTTACTTTACTTCTTCACTTTTCAAAATACTTATTACTTCTCAAAGCATACTCCTTAAAACTGAAATTCTATCTTCTTTTCTTACTTTACTTCTTAACTTTTAGAAATACTTATTACTTCTCAAAGCATACTCCTTAAAACTGAAATTCTATCTTCTCTTCTTACTTTACTTCTTCACTTTTAGAAATACTTATTACTTCTCAAAGCATACTCCTTAAAACTGAAATTCTATCTTCTTTTCTTACTTTACTTCTTCACTTTTCAAAATACTTATTACTTCTCAAAGCATACTCCTTAAAACTGAAATTCTATCTTCTCTTCTTACTTTACTTCTTCACTTTTAGAAATACTTATTACTTCTCAAAGCATACTCCTTAAAACTGAAATACTATCTGCTTTTCTTACTTTACTTCTTCACTTTTAGAAATACTTATTACTTCTATAAGCATACTCCTTAAAACTAAATTCTATCTTCTCTTCTTACTTTAATTCTTCACTTTTAGAAATACTTATTACCTCTATAAGCATACTGCTTAAAACTGAAATTCTATCTTCTCTTCTTACTTTACTTCTTCACTTTTAGAAATACTTAATACTTCTCAAAGCATACTCCTTAAAACTGAAATTCTATCTTCTCTTCTTACTTTACTTCTTCACTTTTAGAAATACTTATTACTTCTATAAGCATACTCCTTAAAACTGAAATTCTATCTTCTCTTCTTACTTTATTTCTTCACTTTTAGAAATACTTATTACTTCTCAAAGCATACTCCTTAAAACTGAAATTCTATCTTCTCTTCTTACTTTACTTCTTCACTTTTAGAAATACTTATTACTTCTCAAAGCATACTCCTTAAAACTGAAATTCTATCTTCTCTTCTTACTTTACTTCTTCACTTTTAGAAATACTTATTACTTCTATAAGCATACTCCTTAAAACTAAATTCTATCTTCTCTTCTTACTTTAATTCTTCACTTTTAGAAATACTTATTACCTCTATAAGCATACTGCTTAAAACTGAAATTCTATCTTCTCTTCTTACTTTACTTCTTCACTTTTAGAAATACTTAATACTTCTCAAAGCATACTCCTTAAAACTGAAATTCTATCTTCTCTTCTTACTTTACTTCTTCACTTTTAGAAATACTTATTACTTCTATAAGCATACTCCTTAAAACTGAAATTCTATCTTCTCTTCTTACTTTACTTCTTCACTTTTAGAAATACTTATTACTTCTCAAAGCATACTCCTTAAAACTGAAATTCTATCTTCTCTTCTTACTTTACTTCTTCACTTTTAGAAATACTTATTACTTCTCAAAGCATACTCCTTAAAACTGAAATTCTATCTTCTTTTCTTACTTTACTTCTTCACTTTTAGAAATACTTATTACTTCTATAAGCATACTCCTTAAAACTAAATTCTATCTTCTTTTCTCGCTTTACTTCTTCACTTTTCAAAATACTTATTACTTCTCAAAGCATACTCCTTAAAACTGAAATTCTATCTTCTCTTCTTACTTTAATTCTTCACTTTTAGAAATACTTATTACCTCTATAAGCATACTCCTTAAAACTGAAATTCTATCTTCTCTTCTTACTTTACTTCTTCACTTTTAGAAATATTTATTACCTCTATAAGCATACTCCTTAAAACTGAAATTCTATCTTCTCTTCTTACTTTACTTCTTCACTTTTAGAAATACTTATTACTTCTCAAAGCATACTCCTTAAAACTGAAATTCTATCTTCTCTTCTTACTTTACTTCTTCACTTTTAGAAATACTTATTACTTCTCAAAGTATACTCCTTAAAACTGAAATTCTATCTTCTCTTCTTACTTTACTTCTTCACTTTTAGAAATACTTATTACTTCTCAAAGCATACTCCTTAAAACTGAAATTCTATCTTCTCTTCTTACTTTACTTCTTCACTTTTAGAAATACTTATTACTTCTCAAAGTATACTCCTTAAAACTGAAATTCTATCTTCTTTTTTCACTTTACTTCTTCACTTTTAGAAATATTTATTACCTCTATAAGCATACTCCTTAAAACTGAAATTCTATCTTCTCTTCTTACTTTACTTCTTCACTTTTAGAAATACTTATTACTTCTCAAAGCATACTCCTTAAAACTGAAATTCTATCTTCTTTTCTTACTTTACTTCTTCACTTTTCAAAATACTTATTACTTCTCAAAGCATACTCCTTAAAACTGAAATTCCATCTTCTTTTCTCACTTTACTTCTTCACTTTTAGAAATACTTATTACTTCTCAAAGTATACTCCTTAAAACTGAAATTCTATCTTCTCTTCTTACTTTACTTCTTCACTTTTCAAAATACTTATTACTTCTCAAAGCATACTCCTTAAAACTGAAATTCTATCTTCTCTTCTTACTTTACTTCTTCACTTTTCAAAATACTTATTACTTCTCAAAGCATACTCCTTAAAACTGAAATTCTATCTTCTTTTCTTACTTTACTTCTTAACTTTTAGAAATACTTATTACTTCTCAAAGCATACTCCTTAAAACTGAAATTCTATCTTCTCTTCTTACTTTACTTCTTCACTTTTAGAAATACTTATTACTTCTCAAAGCATACTCCTTAAAACTGAAATACTATCTGCTTTTCTTACTTTACTTCTTCACTTTTAGAAATACTTATTACTTCTATAAGCATACTCCTTAAAACTAAATTCTATCTTCTCTTCTTACTTTAATTCTTCACTTTTAGAAATACTTATTACCTCTATAAGCATACTCCTTAAAACTGAAATTCTATCTTCTCTTCTTACTTTACTTCTTCACTTTTAGAAATACTTATTACTTCTCAAAGCATACTCCTTAAAACTGAAATACTATCTTCTTTTCTTACTTTACTTCTTCACTTTTAGAAATACTTATTACTTCTAAAAGCATACTCCTTAAAACTGAAATTCTATCTTCTCTTCTTACTTTATTTCTTCACTTTTAGAAATACTTATTACTTCTCAAAGCATACTCCTTAAAACTGAAATTCTATCTTCTCTTCTTACTTTACTTCTTCACTTTTAGAAATACTTATTACTTCTCAAAGCATACTCCTTAAAACTGAAATTCTATCTTCTCTTCTTACTTTACTTCTTCACTTTTAGAAATACTTATTACTTCTCAAAGCATACTCCTTAAAACTGAAATTCTATCTTCTCTTCTTACTTTACTTCTTCACTTTTCAAAATACTTATTACTTCTCAAAGCATACTCCTTAAAACTGAAATTCTATCTTCTCTTCTTACTTTACTTCTTCACTTTTCCAAATACTTATTACTTCTCAAAGCATACTCCTTAAAACTGAAATTCTATCTTCTCTTCTTACTTTACTTCTTCACTTTTAGAAATACTTATTACTTCTCAAAGCATACTCCTTAAAACTGAAATTCTATCTTCTCTTCTTACTTTACTTCTTAACTTACTTATTACTTCTCAAAGTATACTCCTTAAAACTGAAATTCTATCTTCTCTTCTTACTTTACTTCTTCACTTTTAGAAATATTTATTACCTCTATAAGCATACTCCTTAAAACTGAAATTCTATCTTCTCTTCTTACTTTACTTCTTCACTTTTCAAAATACTTATTACTTCTCAAAGCATACTCCTTAAAACTGAAATTCTATCTTACTTTACTTCTTCACTTTTCAAAATACTTATTACTTCTCAAAGCATACTCCTTAAAACTGAAATTCTATCTTCTTTTCTTACTTTACTTCTTAACTTTTAGAAATACTTATTACCTCTATAAGCATACTCCTTAAAACTGAAATTCTATCTTCTCTTCTTACTTTACTTCTTCACTTTTCAAAATACTTATTACTTCTCAAAGCATACTCCTTAAAACTGAAATTCTATCTTCTTTTCTTACTTTACTTCTTCACTTTTCAAAATACTTATTACTTCTCAAAGCATACTCCTTAAAACTGAAATTCCATCTTCTTTTCTCACTTTACTTCTTCACTTTTAGAAATACTTATTACTTCTCAAAGTATACTCCTTAAAACTGAAATTCTATCTTCTCTTCTTACTTTACTTCTTCACTTTTAGAAATACTTAATACTTCTCAAAGCATACTCCTTAAAACTGAAATTCTATCTTCTCTTCTTACTTTACTTCTTCACTTTTCAAAATACTTATTACTTCTCAAAGCATACTCCTTAAAACTGAAATTCTATCTTCTCTTCTTACTTTACTTCTTCACTTTTAGAAATACTTATTACTTCTCAAAGCATACTCCTTAAAACTGAAATTCTATCTTCTCTTCTTACTTTACTTCTTCACTTTTAGAAATACTTATTACTTCTCAAAGCATACTCCTTAAAACTGAAATACTATCTTCTTTTCTTACTTTACTTCTTAACTTTTAGAAATACTTATTACTTCTCAAAGCATACTCCTTAAAACTGAAATTCTATCTTCTTTTTTCACTTTACTTCTTAACTTTTAGAAATACTTATTACTTCTCAAAGTATACTCCTTAAAACTGATATTCTATCTTCTCTTCTTACTTTACTTCTTCACTCTTCAAAATACTTATTACTTCTCAAAGCATACTCCTTAAAACTGAAATTCTATCTTCTTTTCTTACTTTACTTCTTCACTTTTAGAAATACTTATTACTTCTCAAAGCATACTCCTTAAAACTGAAATTCTATCTTCTCTTCTTACTTTACTTCTTCACTTTTAGAAATACTTATTACTTCTCAAAGCATACTCCTTAAAACTGAAATTCTATCTTCTCTTCTTACTTTACTTCTTCACTTTTAGAAATACTTATTACTTCTCAAAGCATACTCCTTAAAACTGAAATTCTATCTTCTTTTCTTACTTTACTTCTATACTTTTAGAAATACTTATTACCTCTATAAGCATACTCCTTAAAACTGAAATTCTATCTTCTCTTCTTACTTTACTTCTTCACTTTTCAAAATACTTATTACTTCTCAAAGCATACTCCTTAAAACTGAAATTCTATCTTCTTTTCTTACTTTACTTCTTCACTTTTCAAAATACTTATTACTTCTCAAAGCATACTCCTTAAAACTGAAATTCCATCTTCTTTTCTCACTTTACTTCTTCACTTTTAGAAATACTTATTACTTCTCAAAGTATACTCCTTAAAACTGAAATTCTATCTTCTCTTCTTACTTTACTTCTTCACTTTTAGAAATACTTAATACTTCTCAAAGCATACTCCTTAAAACTGAAATTCTATCTTCTCTTCTTACTTTACTTCTTCACTTTTCAAAATACTTATTACTTCTCAAAGCATACTCCTTAAAACTGAAATTCTATCTTCTTTTCTTACTTTACTTCTTCACTTTTAGAAATACTTTTTACTTCTCAAAGCATACTCCTTAAAACTGAAATTCTATCTTCTCTTCTTACTTTACTTCTTCACTTTTAGAAATACTTATTACTTCTCAAAGCATACTCCTTAAAACTGAAATACTATCTTCTTTTCTTACTTTACTTCTTAACTTTTAGAAATACTTATTACTTCTCAAATCATACTCTATGAAACTGAAATTCTATCTTCTTTTTTCACTTTACTTCTTAACTTTTAGAAATACTTATTACTTCTCAAAGTATACTCCTTAAAACTGAAATTCTATCTTCTCTTCTTACTTTACTTCTTCACTCTTCAAAATACTTATTACTTCTCAAAGCATACTCCTTAAAACTGAAATTCTATCTTCTCTTCTTACTTTACTTCTTCACTTTTAGAAATATTTATTACCTCTATAAGCATACTCCTTAAAACTGAAATTCTATCTTCTCTTCTTACTTTACTTCTTCACTTTTAGAAATACTTATTACTTCTCAAAGCATACTCCTTAAAACTGAAATTCTATCTTCTCTTCTTACTTTACTTCTTCACTTTTAGAAATACTTATTACTTCTCAAAGTATACTCCTTAAAACTGAAATTCTATCTTCTCTTCTTACTTTACTTCTTCACTTTTAGAAATACTTATTACTTCTCAAAGCATACTCCTTAAAACTGAAATTCTATCTTCTCTTCTTACTTTACTTCTTCACTTTTAGAAATACTTATTACTTCTCAAAGTATACTCCTTAAAACTGAAATTCTATCTTCTTTTTTCACTTTACTTCTTCACTTTTAGAAATATTTATTACCTCTATAAGCATACTCCTTAAAACTGAAATTCTATCTTCTCTTCTTACTTTACTTCTTCACTTTTAGAAATACTTATTACTTCTCAAAGCATACTCCTTAAAACTGAAATTCTATCTTCTTTTCTTACTTTACTTCTTCACTTTTCAAAATACTTATTACTTCTCAAAGCATACTCCTTAAAACTGAAATTCCATCTTCTTTTCTCACTTTACTTCTTCACTTTTAGAAATACTTATTACTTCTCAAAGTATACTCCTTAAAACTGAAATTCTATCTTCTCTTCTTACTTTACTTCTTCACTTTTCAAAATACTTATTACTTCTCAAAGCATACTCCTTAAAACTGAAATTCTATCTTCTCTTCTTACTTTACTTCTTCACTTTTCAAAATACTTATTACTTCTCAAAGCATACTCCTTAAAACTGAAATTCTATCTTCTTTTCTTACTTTACTTCTTAACTTTTAGAAATACTTATTACTTCTCAAAGCATACTCCTTAAAACTGAAATTCTATCTTCTCTTCTTACTTTACTTCTTCACTTTTAGAAATACTTATTACTTCTCAAAGCATACTCCTTAAAACTGAAATACTATCTGCTTTTCTTACTTTACTTCTTCACTTTTAGAAATACTTATTACTTCTATAAGCATACTCCTTAAAACTAAATTCTATCTTCTCTTCTTACTTTAATTCTTCACTTTTAGAAATACTTATTACCTCTATAAGCATACTCCTTAAAACTGAAATTCTATCTTCTCTTCTTACTTTACTTCTTCACTTTTAGAAATACTTATTACTTCTCAAAGCATACTCCTTAAAACTGAAATACTATCTTCTTTTCTTACTTTACTTCTTCACTTTTAGAAATACTTATTACTTCTAAAAGCATACTCCTTAAAACTGAAATTCTATCTTCTCTTCTTACTTTATTTCTTCACTTTTAGAAATACTTATTACTTCTCAAAGCATACTCCTTAAAACTGAAATTCTATCTTCTCTTCTTACTTTACTTCTTCACTTTTAGAAATACTTATTACTTCTCAAAGCATACTCCTTAAAACTGAAATTCTATCTTCTCTTCTTACTTTACTTCTTCACTTTTAGAAATACTTATTACTTCTCAAAGCATACTCCTTAAAACTGAAATTCTATCTTCTCTTCTTACTTTACTTCTTCACTTTTCAAAATACTTATTACTTCTCAAAGCATACTCCTTAAAACTGAAATTCTATCTTCTCTTCTTACTTTACTTCTTCACTTTTCCAAATACTTATTACTTCTCAAAGCATACTCCTTAAAACTGAAATTCTATCTTCTCTTCTTACTTTACTTCTTCACTTTTAGAAATACTTATTACTTCTCAAAGCATACTCCTTAAAACTGAAATTCTATCTTCTCTTCTTACTTTACTTCTTAACTTTTAGAAATACTTATTACTTCTCAAAGTATACTCCTTAAAACTGAAATTCTATCTTCTCTTCTTACTTTACTTCTTCACTTTTAGAAATATTTATTACCTCTATAAGCATACTCCTTAAAACTGAAATTCTATCTTCTCTTCTTACTTTACTTCTTCACTTTTCAAAATACTTATTACTTCTCAAAGCATACTCCTTAAAACTGAAATTCTATCTTCTCTTCTTACTTTACTTCTTCACTTTTCAAAATACTTATTACTTCTCAAAGCATACTCCTTAAAACTGAAATTCTATCTTCTTTTCTTACTTTACTTCTTAACTTTTAGAAATACTTATTACCTCTATAAGCATACTCCTTAAAACTGAAATTCTATCTTCTCTTCTTACTTTACTTCTTCACTTTTCAAAATACTTATTACTTCTCAAAGCATACTCCTTAAAACTGAAATTCTATCTTCTTTTCTTACTTTACTTCTTCACTTTTCAAAATACTTATTACTTCTCAAAGCATACTCCTTAAAACTGAAATTCCATCTTCTTTTCTCACTTTACTTCTTCACTTTTAGAAATACTTATTACTTCTCAAAGTATACTCCTTAAAACTGAAATTCTATCTTCTCTTCTTACTTTACTTCTTCACTTTTAGAAATACTTAATACTTCTCAAAGCATACTCCTTAAAACTGAAATTCTATCTTCTCTTCTTACTTTACTTCTTCACTTTTCAAAATACTTATTACTTCTCAAAGCATACTCCTTAAAACTGAAATTCTATCTTCTCTTCTTACTTTACTTCTTCACTTTTAGAAATACTTATTACTTCTCAAAGCATACTCCTTAAAACTGAAATTCTATCTTCTCTTCTTACTTTACTTCTTCACTTTTAGAAATACTTATTACTTCTCAAAGCATACTCCTTAAAACTGAAATACTATCTTCTTTTCTTACTTTACTTCTTAACTTTTAGAAATACTTATTACTTCTCAAAGCATACTCCTTAAAACTGAAATTCTATCTTCTTTTTTCACTTTACTTCTTAACTTTTAGAAATACTTATTACTTCTCAAAGTATACTCCTTAAAACTGATATTCTATCTTCTCTTCTTACTTTACTTCTTCACTCTTCAAAATACTTATTACTTCTCAAAGCATACTCCTTAAAACTGAAATTCTATCTTCTTTTCTTACTTTACTTCTTCACTTTTAGAAATACTTATTACTTCTCAAAGCATACTCCTTAAAACTGAAATTCTATCTTCTCTTCTTACTTTACTTCTTCACTTTTAGAAATACTTATTACTTCTCAAAGCATACTCCTTAAAACTGAAATTCTATCTTCTCTTCTTACTTTACTTCTTCACTTTTAGAAATACTTATTACTTCTCAAAGCATACTCCTTAAAACTGAAATTCTATCTTCTTTTCTTACTTTACTTCTATACTTTTAGAAATACTTATTACCTCTATAAGCATACTCCTTAAAACTGAAATTCTATCTTCTCTTCTTACTTTACTTCTTCACTTTTCAAAATACTTATTACTTCTCAAAGCATACTCCTTAAAACTGAAATTCTATCTTCTTTTCTTACTTTACTTCTTCACTTTTCAAAATACTTATTACTTCTCAAAGCATACTCCTTAAAACTGAAATTCCATCTTCTTTTCTCACTTTACTTCTTCACTTTTAGAAATACTTATTACTTCTCAAAGTATACTCCTTAAAACTGAAATTCTATCTTCTCTTCTTACTTTACTTCTTCACTTTTAGAAATACTTAATACTTCTCAAAGCATACTCCTTAAAACTGAAATTCTATCTTCTCTTCTTACTTTACTTCTTCACTTTTCAAAATACTTATTACTTCTCAAAGCATACTCCTTAAAACTGAAATTCTATCTTCTTTTCTTACTTTACTTCTTCACTTTTAGAAATACTTTTTACTTCTCAAAGCATACTCCTTAAAACTGAAATTCTATCTTCTCTTCTTACTTTACTTCTTCACTTTTAGAAATACTTATTACTTCTCAAAGCATACTCCTTAAAACTGAAATACTATCTTCTTTTCTTACTTTACTTCTTAACTTTTAGAAATACTTATTACTTCTCAAATCATACTCTATGAAACTGAAATTCTATCTTCTTTTTTCACTTTACTTCTTAACTTTTAGAAATACTTATTACTTCTCAAAGTATACTCCTTAAAACTGAAATTCTATCTTCTCTTCTTACTTTACTTCTTCACTCTTCAAAATACTTATTACTTCTCAAAGCATACTCCTTAAAACTGAAATTCTATCTTCTTTTCTTACTTTACTTCTTCACTTTTAGAAATACTTATTACTTCTCAAAGCATACTCCTTAAAACTGAAATTCTATCTTCTCTTCTTACTTTACTTCTTCACTTTTAGAAATACTTATTACTTCTCAAAGCATACTCCTTAAAACTGAAATTCTATCTTCTTTTCTTACTTTACTTCTTAACTTTTCTAAATACTTATTACTTCTCAAATCATACTCTATGAAACTGAAATTCTATCTTCTTTTTTCACTTTACTTCTTAACTTTTAGAAATACTTATTACTTCTCAAAGTATACTCCTTAAAACTGAAATTCTATCTTCTCTTCTTACTTTACTTCTTCACTCTTCAAAATACTTATTACTTCTCAAAGCATACTCCTTAAAACTGAAATTCTATCTTCTTTTCTTACTTTACTTCTTCACTTTTAGAAATACTTATTACTTCTCAAAGCATACTCCTTAAAACTGAAATTCTATCTTCTCTTCTTACTTTACTTCTTCACTTTTAGAAATACTTATTACTTCTCAAAGCATACTCCTTAAAACTGAAATTCTATCTTCTTTTCTTACTTTACTTCTTCACTTTTCTAAATACTTATTACTTCTCAAAGCATACTCCTTAAAACTGAAATACTATCTTCTTTTCTTACTTTACTTCTTCACTTTTAGAAATACTTATTACTTCTCAAAGCATACTCCTTAAAACTGAAATTCTATCTTCTCTTCTTACTTTACTTCTTCACTTTTCTAAATACTTATTACTTCTCAAATCATACTCCATGAAACTAAAATTCTATCTTCTTTTCTTACTTTACTTCTTCACTTTTAGAAATACTTATTACTTCTCAAAGCATACTCCTTAAAACTGAAATTCTATCTTCTCTTCTTGCTTTACTTCTTCACTTTTCTAAATACTTATTACTTCTCAAAGCATACTCCTTAAAACTGAAATACTATCTTCTTTTCTTACTTTACTTCTTCACTTTTAGAAATACTTATTACTTCTCAAAGCATACTCCTTAAAACTGAAATTCTATCTTCTTTTCTTACTTTACTTCTTCACTTTTCTTAATACTTATTACTTCTCAAAGCATACTCCTTAAAACTGAAATTCTATCTTCTCTTCTTACTTTACTTCTTCACTTTTAGAAATACTTATTACTTCTCAAAGTATACTCCTTAAAACTGAAATTCTATCTTCTCTTCTTACTTTACTTCTTCACTTTTAGAAATACTTATTACTTCTCAAAGCATACTCCTTAAAACTGAAATTCTATCTTCTCTTCTTACTTTACTTCTTCACTCTTCAAAATACTTATTACTTCTCAAAGCATACTCCTTAAAACTGAAATTCTATCTTCTTTTCTTACTTTACTTCTTCACTTTTAGAAATACTTATTACTTCTCAAAGCATACTCCTTAAAACTGAAATTCTATCTTCTCTTCTTACTTTACTTCTTCACTTTTAGAAATACTTATTACTTCTCAAAGCATACTCCTTAAAACTGAAATTCTATCTTCTCTTCTTACTTTACTTCTTCACTTTTAGAAATACTTATTACTTCTCAAAGTATACTCCTTAAAACTGAAATTCTATCTTCTCTTCTTACTTTACTTCTTCACTTTTAGAAATACTTATTACTTCTCAAAGCATACTCCTTAAAACTGAAATTCTATCTTCTCTTCTTACTTTACTTCTTCACTCTTCAAAATACTTATTACTTCTCAAAGCATACTCCTTAAAACTGAAATTCTATCTTCTTTTCTTACTTTACTTCTTCACTTTTAGAAATACTTATTACTTCTCAAAGCATACTCCTTAAAACTGAAATTCTATCTTCTTTTCTTACTTTACTTCTTCACTTTTCAAAATACTTATTACTTCTCAAAGCATACTCCTTAAAACTGAAATTCTATCTTCTTTTTTCACTTTACTTCTTAACTTTTAGAAATACTTATTACTTCTCAAAGTATACTCCTTAAAACTGAAATTCTATCTTCTCTTCTTACTTTACTTCTTCACTCTTCAAAATACTTATTACTTCTCAAAGCATACTCCTTAAAACTGAAATTCTATCTTCTTTTCTTACTTTACTTCTTCACTTTTAGAAATACTTATTACTTCTCAAAGCATACTCCTTAAAACTGAAATTCTATCTTCTCTTCTTACTTTACTTCTTCACTTTTCTAAATACTTATTACTTCTCAAATCATACTCTATGAAACTAAAATTCTATCTTCTTTTCTTACTTTACTTCTTCACTTTTAGAAATACTTATTACTTCTCAAAGCATACTCCTTAAAACTGAAATTCTATCTTCTCTTCTTGCTTTACTTCTTCACTTTTCTAAATACTTATTACTTCTCAAAGCATACTCCTTAAAACTGAAATACTATCTTCTTTTCTTACTTTACTTCTTCACTTTTAGAAATACTTATTACTTCTCAAAGCATACTCCTTAAAACTGAAATTCTATCTTCTTTTCTCACTTTACTTCTTCACTTTTAGAAATACTTATTACCTCTATAAGCATACTCCTTAAAACTGAAATTCTATCTTCTTTTCTTACTTTACTTCTTCACTTTTCTTAATACTTATTACTTCTCAAAGCATACTCCTTAAAACTGAAATTCTATCTTCTCTTCTTACTTTACTTCTTCACTTTTAGAAATACTTATTACTTCTCAAAGCATACTCCTTAAAACTGAAATTCTATCTTCTCTTCTTACTTTACTTCTTCACTTTTAGAAATACTTATTACTTCTCAAAGTATACTCCTTAAAACTGAAATTCTATCTTCTCTTCTTACTTTACTTCTTCACTTTTAGAAATACTTATTACTTCTCAAAGTATACTCCTTAAAACTGAAATTCTATCTTCTCTTCTTACTTTACTTCTTCACTCTTCAAAATACTTATTACTTCTCAAAGCATACTCCTTAAAACTGAAATTCTATCTTCTTTTCTTACTTTACTTCTTCACTTTTAGAAATACTTATTACTTCTCAAAGCATACTCCTTAAAACTGAAATTCTATCTTCTTTTCTTACTTTACTTCTTCACTTTTCAAAATACTTATTACTTCTCAAAGCATACTCCTTAAAACTGAAATTCTATCTTCTTTTCTTACTTTACTTCTTCACTTTTAGAAATACTTATTACTTCTCAAAGCATACTCCTTAAAACTGAAATTCTATCTTCTCTTCTTGCTTTACTTCTTCACTTTTAGAAATACTTATTACTTCTCAAAGCATACTCCTTAAAACTGAAATTCTATCTTCTTTTTTCATTTTACTTCTTCACTTTTAGAAATATTTATTACCTCTATAAGCATACTCCTTAAAACTGAAATTCTATCTTCTCTTCTTACTTTACTTCTTCACTTTTAGAAATACTTATTACTTCTCAAAGCATACTCCTTAAAACTGAAATTCTATCTTCTTTTCTTACTTTACTTCTTCACTTTTAGAAATACTTATTACTTCTCAAAGCATACTCCTTAAAACTGAAATTCTATCTTCTCTTCTTACTTTACTTCTTCACTTTTCTAAATACTTATTACTTCTCAAAGCATACTCCTTAAAACTGAAATTCTATCTTCTTTTCTTACTTTACTTCTTCACTTTTCTAAATACTTATTACTTCTCAAAGCATACTCCTTAAAACTGAAACTCTATCTTCTTTTCTTACTTTACTTCTTCACTTTTAGAAATACTTATTACTTCTCAAAGCATACTCCTTAAAACTGAAATTCTATCTTCTTTTCTTACTTTACTTTTTAACTTTTAGAAATACTTATTACTTCTCAAAGCATACTCCTTAAAACTGAAATTCTATCTTCTCTTCTTACTTTACTTCTTCACTTTTAGAAATACTTATTACTTCTCAAAGCATACTCCTTAAAACTGAAATTCTATCTTCTCTTCTTACTTTACTTCTTCACTTTTAGAAATACTTATTACTTCTCAAAGTATACTCCTTAAAACTGAAATTCTATCTTCTTTTCTCGCTTTACTTCTTCACTTTTCAAAATACTTATTACTTCTCAAAGCATACTCCTTAAAACTAAATTCTATCTTCTTTTCTTACTTTACTTCTTCACTTTTCTAAATACTTATTACTTCTCAAAGCATACTCCTTAAAACTGAAATTCTATCTTCTTTTCTCGCTTTACTTCTTCACTTTTCAAAATACTTATTACTTCTCAAAGCATACTCCTTAAAACTGAAATTCTATCTTCTTTTCTTACTTTACTTCTTAACTTTTAGAAATACTTATTACTTCTCAAAGCATACTCCTTAAAACTGAAATTCTATCTTCTTTTTTCACTTTACTTCTTCACTTTTAGAAATACTTATTACTTCTCAAAGTATACTCCTTAAAACTGAAACTCTATCTTCTTTTCTTACTTTACTTCTTCACTTTTAGAAATACTTATTACTTCTCAAAGCATACTCCTTAAAACTGAAATTCTATCTTCTTTTCTCGCTTTACTTCTTCACTTTTCAAAATACTTATTACTTCTCAAAGCATACTCCTTAAAACTGAAATTCTATCTTCTTTTCTTACTTTACTTCTTAACTTTTAGAAATACTTATTACTTCTCAAAGCATACTCCTTAAAACTGAAATTCTATCTTCTCTTCTTACTTTACTTCTTCACTTTTAGAAATACTTATTACTTCTCAAAGCATACTCCTTAAAACTGAAATTCTATCTTCTCTTCTTACTTTACTTCTTCACTTTTAGAAATACTTATTACTTCTCAAAGTATACTCCTTAAAACTGAAATTCTATCTTCTTTTCTCGCTTTACTTCTTCACTTTTCAAAATACTTATTACTTCTCAAAGCATACTCCTTAAAACTAAATTCTATCTTCTTTTCTTACTTTACTTCTTCACTTTTCAAAATACTTATTACTTCTCAAAGCATACTCCTTAAAACTGAAACTCTATCTTCTTTTCTTACTTTACTTCTTCACTTTTAGAAATACTTATTACTTCTCAAAGCATACTCCTTAAAACTGAAATTCTATCTTCTTTTCTTACTTTACTTCTTAACTTTTAGAAATACTTATTACTTCTCAAAGCATACTCCTTAAAACTGAAATTCTATCTTCTTTTTCACTTTACTTCTTCACTTTTAGAAATACTTATTACTTCTCAAAGTATACTCCTTAAAACTGAAATTCTATCTTCTCTTCTTACTTTACTTCTTCACTTTTAGAAATACTTATTACTTCTCAAAGTATACTCCTTAAAACTGAAATTCTATCTTCTTTTCTCGCTTTACTTCTTCACTTTTCAAAATACTTATTACTTCTCAAAGCATACTCCTTAAAACTAAATTCTATCTTCTTTTCTTACTTTACTTCTTCACTTTTCAAAATACTTATTACTTCTCAAAGCATACTCCTTAAAACTGAAATTCTATCTTCTTTTCTCGCTTTACTTCTTCACTTTTCAAAATACTTATTACTTCTCAAAGCATACTCCTTAAAACTGAAATTCTATCTTCTTATTTTACTTTACTTCTTTACTTTTCAAAATACTTATTACTTCTCAAAGCATACTCCTTAAAAACTGAAATTCTATCTTCTTTTTTTTCTTTACTTCTTCACTTTTCAAAATACTTATTACTTCTCAAAGCATACTCCTTAAAAACTGAAATTCTATCTTCTTTTTTTTCTTTACTTCTTCACTTTTCAAAATACTTATTACTTCTCAAAGCATACTCCTTAAAACTGAAATTCTATCTTCTTTTCTTACTTTACTTCTTCACTTTTCTTAATACTTATTACTTCTCAAAGCATACTCCTTAAAACTGAAATTCTATCTTCTTTTCTTACTTTACTTCTTCACTTTTAGAAATATTTAATACTTCTCAAAGCATACTCCTTAAAACTGAAACTCTATCTTCTTTTCTTACTTTACTTCTTCACTTTTCAAAATACTATTACTTCTCAAAGCATACTCCTTAAAACTGCAATTCTATCTTCTTTTTTCACTTTACTTCTTAACTTTTAGAAATACTTATTACTTCTCAAAGTATACTCCTTAAAACTGAAATTCTATCTTCTCTTCTTACTTTACTTCTTCACTCTTCAAAATACTTATTACTTCTCAAAGCATACTCCTTAAAACTGAAATTCTATCTTCTTTTCTTACTTTACTTCTTCACTTTTCAAAATACTATTACTTCTCAAAGCATACTCCTTAAAACTGCAATTCTATCTTCTTTTCTTACTTTACTTCTTCACTTTTAGAAATACTTATTACTTCTCAAAGCATACTCCTTAAAACTGAAATTCTATCTTCTTTTCTTACTTTACTTCTTCACTTTTAGAAATACTTATTACTTCTCAAAGCATACTCCTTAAAACTGAAATTCTATCTTCTTTTCTCACTTTACTTCTTCACTTTTAGAAATACTTATTACTTCTCAAAGCATACTCCTTAAAACTGAAATTCTATCTTCTCTTCTTACTTTACTTCTTCACTTTTCTTAATACTTATTACTTCTCAAAGCATACTCCTTAAAACTGAAACTCTATCTTCTTTTCTTACTTTACTTCTTCACTTTTAGAAATACTTATTACTTCTCAAAGCATACTCCTTAAAACTGAAATTCTATCTTCTTTTCTTACTTTACTTCTTAACTTTTAGAAATACTTATTACTTCTCAAAGCATACTCCTTAAAACTGAAATTCTATCTTCTTTTTTCACTTTACTTCTTCACTTTTAGAAATACTTATTACTTCTCAAAG
>CAMPDV010005513.1:0-28687 GCA_946699065.1 Loxodes magnus
ATTTCGAAATTTTTAAAATATCTTTATTCTCTCTTTCTAAAAGATATTTATGAACATTTTTCGTTTTCATACTTTTTTTTATGATTTTCGACTTCTCATTTTTACTCTTTGACTATTCTTTTCACCTAATTTCGAAATTTTTAAAATATCTTTATTCTCTCTTTCTAAAAGATATTTATGAACATTTTCCGTTTTTATACTCTTTTTTATAATTTTCGACTTCTCATTTTTACTCTTTGACTTCTCTTTTCACCTAATTTCGAAATTCTTAAAATATCTTTATTCTCTCTTTCTAAAAGATATTTATGAACATTTTTCATTTTTATACTTTTTATAATTTTCGACTTCTCATTTTTACTCTTTGACTATTCTTTTCACCTAATTTCGAAATTTTTAAAATATCTTTATTCTCTCTTTCTAAAAGATATTTATTAACATTTTTCGTTTTTATACTTTTTATGATTTTCGACTTCTCATTTTTACTCTTTGACTATTCTTTTCACCTAATTTCGAAATTTTTAAAATATCTTTATTCTCTCTTTCTAAAAGATATTCATGAACAATTTTCATTTTAATACTTTTTTTATAATTTTCGACTTCTCATTTTTACTCTTTGACTTCTCTTTTCACCTAATTTCGAAATTTTTAAAATATCTTTATTCTCTCTTTCTAAAAGATATTTATGAACATTTTTCATTTTCATACTTTTTATAATTTTCGACTTCTCATTTTTACTCTTTGACTATTCTTTTCACCTAATTTCGAAATTTTTAAAATATCTTTATTCTCTCTTTCTAAAAGATATTTATGAACATTTTTCATTTTCATACTTTTTTTTATGATTTTCGACTTCTCATTTTTACTCTTTGACTATTCTTTTCACCTAATTTCGAAATTTTTAAAATATCTTTATTCTCTCTTTCTAAAAGATATTTATGAACATTTTCCGTTTTTATACTCTTTTTTATAATTTTCGACTTCTCATTTTTACTCTTTGACTTCTCTTTTCACCTAATTTCGAAATTTATAAAATATCTTTATTCTCTCTTTCTAAAAGATATTTATGAACATTTTTCATTTTAATACTTTTTTTATAATTTTCGACTTCTCATTTTTACTCTTTGACTATTCTTTTCACCTAATTTCAAAATTTTTAAAATATCTTTATTCTCTCTTTCTAAAAGATATTTATGAACATTTTTCATTTTAATACTTTTTTTATAATTTTCGACTTCTCATTTTTACTCTTTGACTATTCCTTTCACAAAATTTCGAAATTTTTAAAATATCTTTATTCTCTCTTTCTAAAAGATATTTATGAACATTTTTCATTTTCATACTATTTATAATTTTCGACTTCTCATTTTTACTCTTTGACTTCTCTTTTCACCTAATTTCGAAATTTTTAAAATATCTTTATTCTCTCTTTCTAAAAGATATTTATGAACATTTTTCGTTTTCATACTTTTTTTTATAATTTTCGACTTCTCATTTTTACTCTTTGACTTCTCTTTTCACCTAATTTCGAAATTCTTAAAATATCTTTATTCTCTCTTTCTAAAAGATATTTATGAACATTTTTCATTTTCATACTTTTTTTTATAATTTTCGACTTCTCATTTTTACTCTTTGACTATTCTTTTCACCTAATTTCGAAATTTTTAAAATATCTTTATTCTCTCTTTCTAAAAGATATTTATGAACATTTTTCATTTTTATACTTTTTTATATAATTTTCGACTTCTCATTTTTACTCTTTGACTATTCTTTTCACCTAATTTCTAAATTTTTAAAATATCTTTATTCTCTCTTTCTAAAAGATATTTATGAACATTTTTCATTTTAATACTTTTTTTTATAATTTTCGACTTCTCATTTTTACTCTTTGACTATTCTTTTCACCTAATTTCGAAATTTTTAAAATATCTTTATTCTCTCTTTCTAAAAGATATTTATGAACATTTTCCGTCTTTACACATTTTTTTATAATTTTCGACTTCTCATTTTTACTCTTTGACTATTCTTTTCACCTAATTTCGAAATTTTTAAAATATCTTTATTCTCTCTTTCTAAAAGATATTTATGAACATTTTTCATTTTAATACTTTTTATGATTTTCGACTTCTCATTTTTACTCTTTGACTATTCTTTTCACCTAATTTCGAAATTCTTAAAATATCTTTATTCTCTCTTTCTAAAAGATATTTATGAACATTTTTCATTTTAATACTTTTTTTATAATTTTCGACTTCTCATTTTTACTCTTTGACTATTCTTTTCACCTAATTTCGAAATTTTTAAAATATCTTTATTCTCTCTTTCTAAAAGATATTTATCAACATTTTCAGTCTTATACTCTTTTTTATAATTTTCGACTTCTCATTTTTACTCTTTGACTATTCTTTTCAACTAATTTCGAAATTTTTAAAATATCTTTATTCTCTCTTTCTAAAAGATATTTATGAACATTTTTCATTTTAATACTTTTTTTTATAATTTTCGACTTCTCATTTTTACACTTTGACTATTCTTTTCACCTAATTTCGAAATTTTTAAAATATCTTTATTCTCTCTTTCTAAAAGATATTTATGAACATAGTTCATTTTCATACTTTTTTTTATAATTTTCGACTTCTCATTTTTACTCTTTGACTTCTCTTTTCACCTAATTTCGAAATTTTTAAAATATCTTTATTCTCTCTTTCTAAAAGATATTCATGAACATTTTTCATTTTAAAACTTTTTTATAATTTTCGACTTCTCATTTTTACTCTTTGACTATTCTTTTCACCTAATTTCGCAATTTATAAAATATCTTTATTCTCTATTTCTAAAAGATATTTATGAACATTTTTCGTTTTTATACTTTTTATGATTTTCGACTTCTCATTTTTACTCTTTGACTATTCTTTTCACCTAATTTCGAAATTTTTAAAATATCTTTATTCTCTCTTTCTAAAAGATATTTATGAACAATTTTCATTTTTATACTTTTTTTTATAATTTTCGACTTCTCATTTTTACTCTTTGACTTCTCTTTTCACCTAATTTCGAAATTTTTAAAATATCTTTATTCTCTCTTTCTAAAAGATATTCATGAACATTTTTCATTTTAAAACTTTTTTATAATTTTCGACTTCTCATTTTTACTCTTTGACTATTCTTTTCACCTAATTTCGCAATTTATAAAATATCTTTATTCTCTATTTCTAAAAGATATTTATGAACATTTTTCGTTTTTATACTTTTTATGATTTTCGACTTCTCATTTTTACTCTTTGACTATTCTTTTCACCTAATTTCGAAATTTTTAAAATATCTTTATTCTCTCTTTCTAAAAGATATTTATGAACATTTTCCGTCTTTACATTTTTTTATAATTTCGACTTCTCATTTTTACTCTTTGACTATTCTTTTCACCTAATTTCGAAATTTTTAAAATATCTTTATTCTCTCTTTCTAAAAGATATTTATCAACATTTTCCGTTTTTATACTCTTTTTTATAATTTTCGACTTCTCATTTTTACTCTTTGACTATTCTTTTCACCTAATTTCTAAATTTTTAAAATATCTTTATTCTCTCTTTCTAAAAGATATTTATGAACATTTTTCGTTTTCATACTTTTTTTTATAATTTTCGACTTCTCATTTTTACTCTTTGACTATTCTTTTCACCTAATTTCGCAATTTTTAAAATATCTTTATTCTCTCTTTCTAAAAGATATTTATGAACATTTTTCGTTTTCATACTTTTTTTTATAATTTTCGACTTCTCATTTTTACTCTTTGACTATTCTTTTCACCTAATTTCGAAATTTTTAAAATATCTTTATTCTCTCTTTCTAAAAGATATTTATGAACATTTTTCATTTTCATACTTTTTATAATTTTCGACTTCTCATTTTTACTCTTTGACTATTCTTTTCACCTAATTTCGAAATTTTTAAAATATCTTTATTCTCTCTTTCTAAAAGATATTTATGAACATTTTTCATTTTAATACTTTATATAATTTTCGACTTCTCATTTTTACTCTTTGACTATTCTTTTCACCTAATTTCGAAATTTTTAAAATATCTTTATTCTCTCTTTCTAAAAGATATTTATGAACATTTTCCGTTTTTATACTCTTTTTTATAATTTTCGACTTCTCATTTTTACTCTTTGACTATTCCTTTCACAAAATTTCGAAATTTTTAAAATATCTTTATTCTCTCTTTCTAAAAGATATTTATGAACATTTTTCATTTTCATACTATTTATAATTTTCGACTTCTCATTTTTACTCTTTGACTTCTCTTTTCACCTAATTTCGAAATTCTTAAAATATCTTTATCTCTCTTTCTAAAAGATATTTATGAACATTTTTCATTTTCATACTTTTTTTTATAATTTTCGACTTCTCATTTTTACTCTTTGACTTCTCTTTTCACCTAATTTCGAAATTTTTAAAATATCTTTATTCTCTCTTTCTAAAAGATATTTATGAACATTTTTCATTTTAATACTTTTTTTATAATTTTCGACTTCTCATTTTTACTCTTTGACTTCTCTTTTCACCTAATTTCGAAATTCTTAAAATATCTTTATTCTCTCTTTCTAAAAGATATTTATCAACATTTTCAGTCTTATACTTTTTATGATTTTCGACTTCTCATTTTTACTCTTTGACTATTCTTTTCACCTAATTTCGAAATTTTTAAAATATCTTTATTCTCTCTTTCTAAAAGATATTTATGAACATTTTTCATTTTCATACATTTTTTTATAATTTTCGACTTCTCATTTTTACTCTTTGACTATTCTTTTCACCTAATTTCGAAATTTTTAAAATATCTTTATTCTCTCTTTCTAAAAGATATTTATGAACATTTTTCATTTTCATACTATTTATAATTTTCGACTTCTCATTTTTACTCTTTGACTATTCTTTTCACCTAATTTCGAAATTTTTAAAATATCTTTATTCTCTCTTTCTAAAAGATATTTATGAACATTTTTCATTTTTATACTTTTTTATATAATTTTCGACTTCTCATTTTTACTCTTTGACTATTCTTTTCACCTAATTTCGAAATTTTTAAAATATCTTTATTCTCTCTTTCTAAAAGATATTTATGAACATTTTTCATTTTAATACTTTTTTTATAATTTTCGACTTCTCATTTTTACTCTTTGACTTCTCTTTTCACCTAATTTCGAAATTCTTAAAATATCTTTATTCTCTCTTTCTAAAAGATATTTATCAACATTTTCAGTCTTATACTTTTTATGATTTTCGACTTCTCATTTTTACTCTTTGACTATTCTTTTCACCTAATTTCGAAATTTTTAAAATATCTTTATTCTCTCTTTCTAAAAGATATTTATGAACATTTTTCATTTTAATACTTTTTTTATAATTTTCGACTTCTCATTTTTACTCTTTGACTATTCTTTTCACCTAATTTCGAAATTTTTAAAATATCTTTATTCTCTCTTTCTAAAAGATATTTATGAACATTTTTCATTTTCATACTATTTATAATTTTCGACTTCTCATTTTTACTCTTTGACTATTCTTTTCACCTAATTTCGAAATTTTTAAAATATCTTTATTCTCTCTTTCTAAAAGATATTTATGAACATTTTTCATTTTTATACTTTTTTATATAATTTTCGACTTCTCATTTTTACTCTTTGACTATTCTTTTCACCTAATTTCGCAATTTTTAAAATATCTTTATTCTCTCTTTCTAAAAGATATTTATGAACATTTTTCGTTTTCATACTTTTTTTTATAATTTTCGACTTCTCATTTTTACTCTTTGACTATTCTTTTCACCTAATTTCGAAATTTTTAAAATATCTTTATTCTCTCTTTCTAAAAGATATTTATGAACATTTTTCATTTTTATACTTTTTTATATAATTTTCGACTTCTCATTTTTACTCTTTGACTATTCTTTTCACCTAATTTCGAAATTTTTAAAATATCTTTATTCTCTCTTTCTAAAAGATATTTATGAACATTTTTCATTTTAATACTTTTTTTATAATTTTCGACTTCTCATTTTTACTCTTTGACTTCTCTTTTCACCTAATTTCGAAATTTTTAAAATATCTTTATTCTCTCTTTCTAAAAGATATTTATGAACATTTTTCATTTTAATACTTTTTTTATAATTTTCGACTTCTCATTTTTACTCTTTGACTATTCTTTTCACCTAATTTCGAAATTTTTAAAATATCTTTATTCTCTCTTTCTAAAAGATATTTATGAACATTTTTCATTTTTATACTTTTTTATATAATTTTCGACTTCTCATTTTTACTCTTTGACTATTCTTTTCACCTAATTTCGAAATTTTTAAAATATCTTTATTCTCTCTTTCTAAAAGATATTTATGAACATTTTTCATTTTTATACTTTTTTATATAATTTTCGACTTCTCATTTTTACTCTTTGACTATTCTTTTCACCTAATTTCGAAATTTTTAAAATATCTTTATTCTCTCTTTCTAAAAGATATTTATGAACATTTTTCATTTTAATACTTTTTTTTATAATTTTCGACTTCTCATTTTTACTCTTTGACTATTCTTTTCACCTAATTTCGAAATTTTTAAAATATCTTTATTCTCTCTTTCTAAAAGATATTTATGAACATTTTTCATTTTTATACTTTTTTATATAATTTTCGACTTCTCATTTTTACTCTTTGACTATTCTTTTCACCTAATTTCGAAATTTTTAAAATATCTTTATTCTCTCTTTCTAAAAGATATTTATGAACATTTTTCATTTTAATACTTTTTTTTATAATTTTCGACTTCTCATTTTTACTCTTTGACTATTCTTTTCACCTAATTTCGAAATTTTTAAAATATCTTTATTCTCTCTTTCTAAAAGATATTTATGAACATTGTTCATTTTCATACTTTTTTTTATAATTTTCGACTTCTCATTTTTACTCTTTGACTATTCTTTTCACCTAATTTCGAAATTTTTAAAATATCTTTATTCTCTCTTTCTAAAAGATATTTATGAACATTGTTCATTTTCATACTTTTTTTTATAATTTTCGACTTCTCATTTTTACTCTTTGACTATTCTTTTCACCTAATTTCGAAATTTTTAAAATTTCTTTATTCTCTCTTTCTAAAAGATATTTATGAACATTTTCCGTCTTTACATTTTTTTTTATAATTTTCGACTTCTCATTTTTACTCTTTGACTATTCTTTTCACCTAATTTCGAAATTTTTAAAATATCTTTATTCTCTCTTTCTAAAAGATATTTATGAACATTTTCCGTCTTTACATTTTTTTTTATAATTTTCGACTTCTCATTTATACTCTTTCACTTCTCTTTTCACCTAATTTCGAAATTTTTAAAATATCTTTATTCTCTCTTTCTAAAAGATATTTATGAACATTGTTCATTTTCATACTTTTTTTATAATTTTCGACTTCTCATTTTTACTCTTTGACTATTCTTTTCACCTAATTTCGAAATTTTTAAAATATCTTTATTCTCTCTTTCTAAAAGATATTTATGAACATTTTTCATTTTAATACTTATTTTTATAATTTTCGACTTCTCATTTTTACTCTTTGACTATTCTTTTCACCTAATTTCGAAATTTTTAAAATTTCTTTATTCTCTCTTTCTAAAAGATATTTATGAACATTGTTCATTTTCATACTTATTTTTATAATTTTCGACTTCTCATTTTTACTCTTTGACTATTCTTTTCACCTAATTTCGAAATTTTTAAAATATCTTTATTCTCTCTTTCTAAAAGATATTTATGAACATTGTTCATTTTCATACTTTTTTTTATAATTTTCGACTTCTCATTTTTACTCTTTGACTATTCTTTTCACCTAATTTCGAAATTTTTAAAATATCTTTATTCTCTCTTTCTAAAAGATATTTATGAACATTTTTCATTTTTATACTTTTTTATATAATTTTCGACTTCTCATTTTTACTCTTTGACTATTCTTTTCACCTAATTTCTAAATTTTTAAAATATCTTTATTCTCTCTTTCTAAAAGATATTTATGAACATTTTTCATTTTTATACTTTTTTATATAATTTTCGACTTCTCATTTTTACTCTTTGACTATTCTTTTCACCTAATTTCGAAATTTTTAAAATATCTTTATTCTCTCTTTCTAAAAGATATTTATGAACATTTTTCATTTTAATACTTTTTTTTATAATTTTCGACTTCTCATTTTTACTCTTTGACTATTCTTTTCACCTAATTTCGAAATTTTTAAAATATCTTTATTCTCTCTTTCTAAAAGATATTTATGAACATTTTTCGTTTTTATACTTTTTTATATAATTTTCGACTTCTCATTTTTACTCTTTGACTATTCTTTTCACCTAATTTCGAAATTTTTAAAATATCTTTATTCTCTCTTTCTAAAAGATATTTATGAACATTTTTCATTTTAATACTTTTTTTTATAATTTTCGACTTCTCATTTTTACTCTTTGACTATTCTTTTCACCTAATTTCGAAATTTTTAAAATATCTTTATTCTCTCTTTCTAAAAGATATTTATGAACATTTTTCATTTTTATACTTTTTTATATAATTTTCGACTTCTCATTTTTACTCTTTGACTATTCTTTTCACCTAATTTCGAAATTTTTAAAATATCTTTATTCTCTCTTTCTAAAAGATATTTATGAACATTTTTCATTTTAATACTTTTTTTTATAATTTTCGACTTCTCATTTTTACTCTTTGACTATTCTTTTCACCTAATTTCGAAATTTTTAAAATATCTTTATTCTCTCTTTCTAAAAGATATTTATGAACATTTTTCATTTTCATACTTTTTTTATAATTTTCGACTTCTCATTTTTACTCTTTGACTATTCTTTTCACCTAATTTCGAAATTTTTAAAATATCTTTATTCTCTCTTTCTAAAAGATATTTATGAACATTTTTCATTTTTATACTTTTTTATATAATTTTCGACTTCTCATTTTTACTCTTTGACTTCTCTTTTCACCTAATTTCGAAATTCTTAAAATATCTTTATTCTCTCTTTCTAAAAGATATTTATCAACATTTTCAGTCTTATACTTTTTATGATTTTCGACTTCTCATTTTTACTCTTTGACTATTCTTTTCACCTAATTCGAAATTTTTAAAATATCTTTATTCTCTCTTTCTAAAAGATATTTATGAACATTTTTCATTTTAATACTTTTTTTATAATTTTCGACTTCTCATTTTTACTCTTTGACTTCTCTTTTCACCTAATTTCGAAATTCTTAAAATATCTTTATTCTCTCTTTCTAAAAGATATTTATGAACATTTTTCATTTTCATACTTTTTTTTATAATTTTCGACTTCTCATTTTTACTCTTTGACTATTCTTTTCACCTAATTTCGAAATTTTTAAAATATCTTTATTCTCTCTTTCTAAAAGATATTTATGAACATTTTTCATTTTTATACTTTTTTATATAATTTTCGACTTCTCATTTTTACTCTTTGACTATTCTTTTCACCTAATTTCTAAATTTTTAAAATATCTTTATTCTCTCTTTCTAAAAGATATTTATGAACATTTTTCATTTTTATACTTTTTTATATAATTTTCGACTTCTCATTTTTACTCTTTGACTATTCTTTTCACCTAATTTCGAAATTTTTAAAATATCTTTATTCTCTCTTTCTAAAAGATATTTATGAACATTTTTCATTTTAATACTTTTTTTTATAATTTTCGACTTCTCATTTTTACTCTTTGACTATTCTTTTCACCTAATTTCGAAATTTTTAAAATATCTTTATTCTCTCTTTCTAAAAGATATTTATGAACATTTTCCGTCTTTACACATTTTTTTATAATTTTCGACTTCTCATTTTTACTCTTTGACTATTCTTTTCACCTAATTTCGAAATTTTTAAAATATCTTTATTCTCTCTTTCTAAAAGATATTTATGAACATTTTTCATTTTAATACTTTTTTTTATAATTTTCGACTTCTCATTTTTACTCTTTGACTATTCTTTTCACCTAATTTCGAAATTTTTAAAATATCTTTATTCTCTCTTTCTAAAAGATATTTATGAACATTTTCCGTCTTTACACTTTTTTTTAATTTTCGACTTCTCATTTTTACTCTTTGACTATTCTTTTCACCTAATTTCTAAATTTTTAAAATATCTTTATTCTCTCTTTCTAAAAGATATTTATCAACATAGTTCATTTTCATACTTTTTATAATTTTCGACTTCTCATTTTTACTCTTTGACTATTCTTTTCACCTAATTTCGAAATTTTTAAAATATCTTTATTCTCTCTTTCTAAAAGATATTTATGAACATTTTTCATTTTAATACTTTTTTTTATAATTTTCGACTTCTCATTTTTACTCTTTGACTATTCTTTTCACCTAATTTCTAAATTTTTAAAATATCTTTATTCTCTCTTTCTAAAAGATATTTATGAACATTTTTCGTTTTCATACTTTTTTTTATAATTTTCGACTTCTCATTTTTACTCTTTGACTATTCTTTTCACCTAATTTCGAAATTTTTAAAATATCTTTATTCTCTCTTTCTAAAAGATATTTATGAACATTTTTCATTTTTATACTTTTTATAATTTTCGACTTCTCATTTTTACTCTTTGACTATTCTTTTCACCTAATTTCGAAATTTTTAAAATATCTTTATTCTCTCTTTCTAAAAGATATTTATTAACATTTTCCGTTTTTATACTTTTTTTTATGATTTTCGACTTCTCATTTTTACTCTTTGACTATTCCTTTCACAAAATTTCGAAATTTTTAAAATATCTTTATTCTCTCTTTCTAAAAGATATTTATGAACATTTTTCATTTTTATACTTTTTTATATAATTTTCGACTTCTCATTTTTACTCTTTGACTATTCTTTTCACCTAATTTCGAAATTTTTAAAATATCTTTATTCTCTCTTTCTAAAAGATATTTATGAACATTTTTCATTTTAATACTTTTTTTTATAATTTTCGACTTCTCATTTTTACTCTTTGACTATTCTTTTCACCTAATTTCGAAATTTTTAAAATATCTTTATTCTCTCTTTCTAAAAGATATTTATGAACATTTTCCGTCTTTACACATTTTTTTATAATTTTCGACTTCTCATTTTTACTCTTTGACTATTCTTTTCACCTAATTTCGAAATTTTTAAAATATCTTTATTCTCTCTTTCTAAAAGATATTTATGAACATTTTTCATTTTAATACTTTTTTTTATAATTTTCGACTTCTCATTTTTACTCTTTGACTATTCTTTTCACCTAATTTCGAAATTTTTAAAATATCTTTATTCTCTCTTTCTAAAAGATATTTATGAACATTTTTCGTTTTCATACTTTTTTTTATAATTTTCGACTTCTCATTTTTACTCTTTGACTTCTCTTTTCACCTAATTTCGAAATTCTTAAAATATCTTTATTCTCTCTTTCTAAAAGATATTTATGAACATTTTTCATTTTCATACTTTTTTTTATAATTTTCGACTTCTCATTTTTACTCTTTGACTATTCTTTTCACCTAATTTCTAAATTTTTAAAATATCTTTATTCTCTCTTTCTAAAAGATATTTATGAACATTTTTCATTTTTATACTTTTTTATATAATTTTCGACTTCTCATTTTTACTCTTTGACTATTCTTTTCACCTAATTTCGAAATTTTTAAAATATCTTTATTCTCTCTTTCTAAAAGATATTTATGAACATTTTTCATTTTAATACTTTTTTTTATAATTTTCGACTTCTCATTTTTACTCTTTGACTATTCTTTTCACCTAATTTCGAAATTTTTAAAATATCTTTATTCTCTCTTTCTAAAAGATATTTATGAACATTTTTCGTTTTCATACTTTTTTTTATAATTTTCGACTTCTCATTTTTACTCTTTGACTATTCTTTTCACCTAATTTCGAAATTTTTAAAATATCTTTATTCTCTCTTTCTAAAAGATATTTATGAACATTTTCAGTCTTATACTTTTTATGATTTTCGACTTCTCATTTTTACTCTTTGACTATTCTTTTCACCTAATTTCGAAATTCTTAAAATATCTTTATTCTCTCTTTCTAAAAGATATTTATGAACATTTTTCATTTTTATACTTTTTATAATTTTCGACTTCTCATTTTTACTCTTTGACTATTCTTTTCACCTAATTTCGAAATTTTTAAAATATCTTTATTCTCTCTTTCTAAAAGATATTTATGAACATTTTTCATTTTCATACTTTTTATAATTTTCGACTTCTCATTTTTACTCTTTGACTATTCTTTTCACCTAATTTCGAAATTTTTAAAATATCTTTATTCTCTCTTTCTAAAAGATATTTATGAACATTTTTCATTTTAATACTTTTTTTTATAATTTTCGACTTCTCATTTTTACACTTTGACTATTCTTTTCACCTAATTTCGAAATTTTTAAAATATCTTTATTCTCTCTTTCTAAAAGATATTTATGAACATAGTTCATTTTAATACTTTTTATAATTTTCGACTTCTCATTTTTACTCTTTGACTATTCTTTTCACCTAATTTCGAAATTTTTAAAATATCTTTATTCTCTCTTTCTAAAAGATATTTATGAACATTTTTCATTTTAATACTTTTTTTTATAATTTTCGACTTCTCATTTTTACTCTTTGACTATTCTTTTCACCTAATTTCGAAATTTTTAAAATATCTTTATTCTCTCTTTCTAAAAGATATTTATGAACATTTTTCATTTTAATACTTTTTTTTATAATTTTCGACTTCTCATTTTTACACTTTGACTATTCTTTTCACCTAATTTCGAAATTTTTAAAATATCTTTATTCTCTCTTTCTAAAAGATATTTATGAACATAGTTCATTTTAATACTTTTTATAATTTTCGACTTCTCATTTTTACTCTTTGACTATTCTTTTCACCTAATTTCGAAATTTTTAAAATATCTTTATTCTCTCTTTCTAAAAGATATTCATGAACATTTTTCATTTTAAAACTTTTTTATAATTTTCGACTTCTCATTTTTACTCTTTGACTATTCTTTTCAACTAATTTCGAAATTTTTAAAATATCTTTATTCTCTCTTTCTAAAAGATATTTATGAACATTTTTCATTTTAATACTCTTTTTTATAATTTTCGACTTCTCATTTTTACTCTTTGACTATTCTTTTCACCTAATTTCTAAATTTTTAAAATATCTTTATTCTCTCTTTCTAAAAGATATTTATGAACATTTTTAATTTTTATACTTTTTTTAATTTTCGACTTCTCATTTTTACTCTTTGACTATTCTTTTCACCTAATTTCGAAATTTTTAAAATATCTTTATTCTCTCTTTCTAAAAGATATTTATCAACATAGTTCATTTTCATACTTTTTATAATTTTCGACTTCTCATTTTTACTCTTTGACTATTCTTTTCACCTAATTTCGAAATTTTTAAAATATCTTTATTCTCTCTTTCTAAAAGATATTTATGAACATTTTTCGTTTTCATACTTTTTTTATAATTTTCGACTTCTCATTTTTACTCTTTGACTTCTCTTTTCACCTAATTTCGAAATTTATAAAATATCTTTATTCTCTCTTTCTAAAAGATATTTATGAACATTTTTCATTTTAATACTTTTTATGATTTTCGACTTCTCATTTATACTCTTTGACTATTCTTTTCACCTAATTTCGAAATTTATAAAATATCTTTATTCTCTATTTCTAAAAGATATTTATGAACATTTTTCATTTTTATACTTTTTATAATTTTCGACTTCTCATTTTTACTCTTTGACTATTCTTTTCACCTAATTTCGAAATTTTTAAAATATCTTTATTCTCTCTTTCTAAAAGATATTTATGAACATTTTTCATTTTCATACTTTTTATAATTTTCGACTTCTCATTTTTACTCTTTGACTATTCTTTTCACCTAATTCGAAATTTTTAAAATATCTTTATTCTCTCTTTCTAAAAGATATTTATGAACATTTTTCATTTTCATACTTTTTTTTATAATTTTCGACTTCTCAATTTTACTCTTTGACTATTCTTTTCACCTAATTTCGAAATTTTTAAAATATCTTTATTCTCTCTTTCTAAAAGATATTTATGAACATTTTTCGTTTTCATACTTTTTTTTATAATTTTCGACTTCTCATTTTTACTCTTTGACTATTCTTTTCACCTAATTTCTAAATTTTTAAAATATCTTTATTCTCTCTTTCTAAAAGATATTTATGAACATTTTTAATTTTTATACTTTTTATAATTTTCGACTTCTCAATTTTACTCTTTGACTATTCTTTTCACCTAATTTCTAAATATTTAAAATATCTTTATTCTCTATTTCTAAAAGATATTTATGAACATTTTTCGTTTTTATACTTTTTATAATTTTCGACTTCTCATTTTTACTCTTTGACTATTCTTTTCACCTAATTTCGAAATTTTTAAAATATCTTTATTCTCTCTTTCTAAAAGATATTTATGAACATTTTTCATTTTCATACTTTTTATAATTTTCGACTTCTCATTTTTACTCTTTGACTATTCTTTTCACCTAATTTCTAAATATTTAAAATATCTTTATTCTCTATTTCTAAAAGATATTTATGAACATTTTTCGTTTTTATACTTTTTATAATTTTCGACTTCTCATTTATACTCTTTGACTATTCTTTTCACCTAATTTCGAAATTTTTAAAATATCTTTATTCTCTCTTTCTAAAAGATATTCATGAACATTTTTCATTTTCATACTTTTTTTTATAATTTTCGACTTCTCATTTTTACTCTTTGACTATTCTTTTCACCTAATTTCTAAATATTTAAAATATCTTTATTCTCTCTTTCTAAAAGATATTTATGAACATTTTTCATTTTCATACTTTTTTTTATAATTTTCGACTTCTCATTTTTACTCTTTGACTATTCTTTTCACCTAATTTCGAAATTTTTAAAATATCTTTATTCTCTCTTTCTAAAAGATATTTATGAACATTTTTCATTTTAATACTTTTTTTTATAATTTTCGACTTCTCAATTTTACTCTTTGACTATTCTTTTCACCTAATTCGAAATTTTTAAAATATCTTTATTCTCTATTTCTAAAAGATATTCATGAACATTTTTCATTTTAATACTTTTTATGATTTTCGACTTCTCATTTTTACTCTTTGACTATTCTTTTCACCTAATTTCGAAATTTTTAAAATATCTTTATTCTCTCTTTCTAAAAGATATTTATGAACATTTTTCATTTTAAAACTTTTTATGATTTTCGACTTCTCATTTTTACTCTTTGACTATTCTTTTCAACTAATTTCGAAATTTTTAAAATATCTTTATTCTCTATTTCTAAAAGATATTTATGAACATTTTTAATTTTAATACTTTTTTATATAATTTTCGACTTCTCATTTATACTCTTTGACTATTCTTTTCACCTAATTTCGAAATTTTTAAAATATCTTTATTCTCTCTTTCTAAAAGATATTTATGAACATTTTTCGTTTTCATACTTTTTATGATTTTCGACTTCTCATTTTTACTCTTTGACTATTCTTTTCACCTAATTCGAAATTTTTAAAATATCTTTATTCTCTATTTCTAAAAGATATTTATGAACATTTTCCGTCTTTACACATTTTTTTATAATTTCGACTTCTCATTTTTACTCTTTGACTATTCTTTTCACCTAATTCGAAATTTTTAAAATATCTTTATTCTCTATTTCTAAAAGATATTCATGAACATTTTTCATTTTTATACTTTTTTTTATAATTTTCGACTTCTCAATTTTACTCTTTGACTATTCTTTTCACCTAATTCGAAATTTTTAAAATATCTTTATTCTCTCTTTCTAAAAGATATTCATGAACATTTTTCATTTTAATACTTTTTTTTATAATTTTCGACTTCTCATTTTTACTCTTTGACTATTCTTTTCAACTAATTTCGAAATTTTTAAAATATCTTTATTCTCTCTTTCTAAAAGATATTTATGAACATTTTTCGTTTTCATACTTTTTATGATTTTCGACTTCTCATTTTTACTCTTTGACTATTCTTTTCACCTAATTCGAAATTTTTAAAATATCTTTATTCTCTATTTCTAAAAGATATTTATGAACATTTTTCATTTTTATACTTTTTATAATTTTCGACTTCTCATTTTTACTCTTTGACAATTCTTTTCACCTAATTTCGAAATTTTTAAAATATCTTTATTCTCTCTTTCTAAAAGATATTTATCAACATTTTCAGTCTTATACTTTTTATAATTTTCGACTTCTCATTTATACTCTTTGACTATTCTTTTCACCTAATTTCGAAATTTTTAAAATATCTTTATTCTCTCTTTCTAAAAGATATTCATGAACATTTTTCATTTTCATACTTTTTTTTATAATTTTCGACTTCTCATTTTTACTCTTTGACTATTCTTTTCACCTAATTTCTAAATATTTAAAATATCTTTATTCTCTCTTTCTAAAAGATATTTATGAACATTTTTCATTTTCATACTTTTTTTTATAATTTTCGACTTCTCATTTTTACTCTTTGACTTCTCTTTTCACCTAATTTCGAAATTTTTAAAATATCTTTATTCTCTCTTTCTAAAAGATATTTATGAACATTTTTCATTTTCATACTTTTTTTTATAATTTTCGACTTCTCATTTTTACTCTTTGACTATTCTTTTCACCTAATTTCGAAATTTTTAAAATATCTTTATTCTCTCTTTCTAAAAGATATTTATGAACATTTTTCATTTTAATACTTTTTATGATTTTCGACTTCTCATTTTTACTCTTTGACTATTCTTTTCAACTAATTTCGAAATTTTTAAAATATCTTTATTCTCTATTTCTAAAAGATATTTATGAACATTTTTCGTTTTCATACTTTTTTTTTATAATTTTCGACTTCTCATTTTTACTCTTTGACTATTCCTTTCACAAAATTTCGAAATTTTTAAAATATCTTTATTCTCTATTTCTAAAAGATATTTATCAACATTTTCCGTTTTTATACTCTTTTTTATAATTTTCGACTTCTCATTTTTACTCTTTGACTATTCCTTTCACAAAATTTCGAAATTTTTAAAATATCTTTATTCTCTCTTTCTAAAAGATATTTATGAACATTTTTCATTTTCATACTATTTATAATTTTCGACTTCTCATTTTTACTCTTTGACTATTCTTTTCACCTAATTTCGAAATATATAAAATATCTTTATTCTCTCTTTCTAAAAGATATTTATTAACATTTTCCGTTTTTATACTTTTTTTTATGATTTTCGACTTCTCATTTTTACTCTTTGACTATTCTTTTCAACTAATTTCGAAATTTTTAAAATATCTTTATTCTCTATTTCTAAAAGATATTTATGAACATTTTTCATTTTTATACTTTTTATAATTTTCGACTTCTCATTTTTACTCTTTGACTATTCTTTTCACCTAATTTCGAAATTTTTAAAATATCTTTATTCTCTATTTCTAAAAGATATTTATGAACATTTTTAATTTTAATACTTTTTTATATAATTTTCGACTTCTCATTTATACTCTTTGACTATTCTTTTCACCTAATTTCGAAATTTATAAAATATCTTTATTCTCTCTTTCTAAAAGATATTTATTAACATTTTTCATTTTAAAACTTTTTATGATTTTCGACTTCTCATTTTTACTCTTTGACTATTCTTTTCAACTAATTTCGAAATTTTTAAAATATCTTTATTCTCTATTTCTAAAAGATATTTATGAACATTTTTCATTTTTATACTTTTTATAATTTTCGACTTCTCATTTTTACTCTTTGACTATTCTTTTCACCTAATTTCGAAATTTTTAAAATATCTTTATTCTCTCTTTCTAAAAGATATTTATTAACATTTTCCGTTTTTATACTTTTTTTTATGATTTTCGACTTCTCATTTTTACTCTTTGACTATTCTTTTCAACTAATTTCGAAATTTTTAAAATATCTTTATTCTCTATTTCTAAAAGATATTTATGAACATTTTTAATTTTAATACTTTTTTATATAATTTTCGACTTCTCATTTATACTCTTTGACTATTCTTTTCACCTAATTTCGAAATTTATAAAATATCTTTATTCTCTCTTTCTAAAAGATATTTATTAACATTTTCCGTTTTTATACTTTTTTTTATGATTTTCGACTTCTCATTTTTACTCTTTGACTATTCTTTTCACCTAATTTCGAAATTTTTAAAATATCTTTATTCTCTCTTTCTAAAAGATATTTATGAACATTGTTCATTTTCATACTTTTTTTTATAATTTTCGACTTCTCATTTTTACTCTTTGACTATTCTTTTCACCTAATTTCGAAATTTTTAAAATATCTTTATTCTCTCTTTCTAAAAGATATTTATGAACATTTTTCATTTTAATACTTTTTTATATAATTTTCGACTTCTCATTTTTACTCTTTGACTTCTCTTTTCACCTAATTTCGAAATTTTTAAAATATCTTTATTCTCTCTTTCTAAAAGATATTTATGAACATTTTTCATTTTAATACTTTTTTATATAATTTTCGACTTCTCATTTTTACTCTTTGACTATTCTTTTCACCTAATTTCGAAATTTTTAAAATATCTTTATTCTCTCTTTCTAAAAGATATTTATGAACATTTTTCATTTTAAAACTTTTTATGATTTTCGACTTCTCATTTTTACTCTTTGACTATTCTTTTCAACTAATTTCGAAATTTTTAAAATATCTTTATTCTCTCTTTCTAAAAGATATTTATCAACATTTTCAGTCTTATACTTTTTATGATTTTCGACTTCTCATTTTTACTCTTTGACTATTCTTTTCACCTAATTTCGAAATTTTTAAAATATCTTTATTCTCTCTTTCTAAAAGATATTCATGAACATTTTTCATTTTAAAACTTTTTTTATAATTTTCGACTTCTCATTTTTACTCTTTGACTATTCTTTTCAACTAATTTCGAAATTTTTAAAATATCTTTATTCTCTCTTTCTAAAAGATATTTATGAACATTTTCCGTCTTTACACATTTTTTTATAATTTCGACTTCTCATTTTTACTCTTTGACTATTCTTTTCACCTAATTTCGAAATTTTTAAAATATCTTTATTCTCTCTTTCTAAAAGATATTTATGAACATTTTCCGTCTTTACACTTTTTTTTAATTTTCGACTTCTCATTTTTACTCTTTGACTATTATTTTCACCTAATTTCTAAATTTTTAAAATATCTTTATTCTCTCTTTCTAAAAGATATTTATCAACATTTTTCATTTTCATACTTTTTTTTAATTTTCGACTTCTCATTTTTACTCTTTGACTATTCTTTTCACCTAATTTCGAAATTTTTAAAATATCTTTATTCTCTCTTTCTAAAAGATATTCATGAACATTTTTCGTTTTCATACTTTTTTTTATAATTTTCGACTTCTCATTTTTACTCTTTGACTATTCTTTTCACCTAATTTCGAAATTTTTAAAATATCTTTATTCTCTCTTTCTAAAAGATATTTATGAACATTTTTAATTTTCATACATTTTTTTATAATTTTCGACTTCTCATTTTTACTCTTTGACTATTCTTTTCACCTAATTTCGAAATTTTTAAAATATCTTTATTCTCTCTTTCTAAAAGATATTTATGAACATTTTTCATTTTAATACTTTTTATGATTTTCGACTTCTCATTTTTACTCTTTGACTATTCTTTTCACCTAATTTCGAAATTTATAAAATATCTTTATTCTCTCTTTCTAAAAGATATTTATGAACATTTTCCGTTTTTATACTCTTTTTTATAATTTTCGACTTCTCATTTTTACTCTTTGACTATTCCTTTCACAAAATTTCGAAATTCTTAAAATATCTTTATCTCTCTTTCTAAAAGATATTTATGAACAATTTTCATTTTCATACTTTTTTTTATAATTTTCGACTTCTCATTTTTACTCTTTGACTATTCTTTTCACCTAATTTCGAAATTTTTAAAATATCTTTATTCTCTCTTTCTAAAAGATATTTATGAACTTTTTTCATTTTAATACTTTTTTTTATAATTTTCGACTTCTCATTTTTACTCTTTGACTATTCTTTTCACCTAATTTCGAAATTTTTAAAATATCTTTATTCTCTCTTTCTAAAAGATATTTATGAACATTTTTCATTTTCATACTTTTTTTTATAATTTTCGACTTCTCATTTTTACTCTTTGACTATTCTTTTCACCTAATTTCGAAATTTTTAAAATTTCTTTATTCTCTCTTTCTAAAAGATATTTATGAACATTTTTCATTTTAATACTTTTTTTTATAATTTTCGACTTCTCATTTTTACTCTTTGACTATTCTTTTCACCTAATTCGAAATTTTTAAAATATCTTTATTCTCTCTTTCTAAAAGATATTTATGAACATTTTTCATTTTCATACTTTTTATGAACATTTTTCATTTTAATACTTTTTTTTATTTTCGACTTCTCATTTTTACTCTTTGACTATTCTTTTCACCTAATTTCGAAATTTTTAAAATATCTTTATTCTCTCTTTCTAAAAGATATTTATGAACATTTTCCGTTTTTATACTCTTTTTTATAATTTTCGACTTCTCATTTTTACTCTTTGACTATTCCTTTCACAAAATTTCGAAATTCTTAAAATATCTTTATCTCTCTTTCTAAAAGATATTTATGAACAATTTTCATTTTCATACTTTTTTTTATAATTTTCGACTTCTCATTTTTACTCTTTGACTATTCTTTTCACCTAATTTCGAAATTTTTAAAATATCTTTATTCTCTCTTTCTAAAAGATATTTATGAACATTTTTCATTTTAATACTTTTTTATATAATTTTCGACTTCTCATTTTTACTCTTTGACTTCTCTTTTCACCTAATTTCGAAATTTTTAAAATATCTTTATTCTCTCTTTCTAAAAGATATTTATGAACATTTTTCATTTTAATACTTTTTTTATATAATTTTCGACTTCTCATTTTTACTCTTTGACTTCTCTTTTCACCTAATTTCGAAATTTTTAAAATATCTTTATTCTCTCTTTCTAAAAGATATTTATGAAAATTTTCATTTTTATACTTTTTTTATAATTTTCGACTTCTCATTTTTACTCTTTGACTATTCTTTTCACCTAATTTCGAAATTTTTAAAATATCTTTATTCTCTCTTTCTAAAAGATATTTATGAACATTGTTCATTTTCATACTTTTTTTTATAATTTTCGACTTCTCATTTTTACTCTTTGACTATTCTTTTCACCTAATTTCGAAATTTTTAAAATATCTTTATTCTCTCTTTCTAAAAGATATTTATGAACATTGTTCATTTTCATACATTTTTTTATAATTTCGACTTCTCATTTTTACTCTTTGACTATTCTTTTCACCTAATTTCGAAATTTTTAAAATATCTTTATTCTCTCTTTCTAAAAGATATTTATGAACATTTTTCATTTTCATACATTTTTTTATAATTTCGACTTCTCATTTTTACTCTTTGACTATTCTTTTCACCTAATTTCGAAATTTTTAAAATATCTTTATTCTCTCTTTCTAAAAGATATTTATGAACATTTTTAATTTTCATACATTTTTTTATAGATTCGACTTCTCATTTTTACTCTTTGACTATTCTTTTCACCTAATTTCGAAATTTTTAAAATATCTTTATTCTCTCTTTCTAAAAGATATTTATGAACATAGTTCATTTTCATACATTTTTTTATAATTTCGACTTCTCATTTTTACTCTTTGACTATTCTTTTCACCTAATTTCGAAATTTTTAAAATATCTTTATTCTCTCTTTCTAAAAGATATTTATGAACATTGTTCATTTTAATACATTTTTTTATAATTTTCTACTTCTCATTTTTACTCTTTGACTATTCTTTTCACCTAATTTCGAAATTTTTAAAATATCTTTATTCTCTCTTTCTAAAAGATATTTATGAACATTTTTCATTTTACATACTTTTTATAATTTTCGACTTCTCATTTTTACTCTTTGACTATTCTTTTCACCTAATTTCGAAATTTTTAAAATATCTTTATTCTCTCTTTCTAAAAGATATTTATCAACATTTTCAGTTTTATACATTTTTTTATGAATTTCGACTTCTCATTTTTACTCTTTGACTATTCTTTTCACCTAATTTCGAAATTTTTAAAATATCTTTATTCTCTATTTCTAAAAGATATTTATGAACATTTTTCATTTTCATACTTTTTTTTATAATTTTCGACTTCTCATTTTTACACTTTGACTATTCTTTTCACCTAATTTCGAAATTTTTAAAATATCTTTATTCTCTCTTTCTAAAAGATATTTATGAACATAGTTCATTTTCATACTTTTTTATATAATTTTCGACTTCTCATTTTTACTCTTTGACTATTCTTTTCACCTAATTTCGAAATTTTTAAAATATCTTTATTCTCTCTTTCTAAAAGATATTTATGAACATTGTTCATTTTAATACATTTTTTTATAATTTTCTACTTCTCATTTTTACTCTTTGACTATTCTTTTCACCTAATTTCGAAATTTTTAAAATATCTTTATTCTCTCTTTCTAAAAGATATTCATGAACATTTTTCATTTTCATACATTTTTTTATAATTTTCGACTTCTCAATTTTACTCTTTGACTATTCTTTTCACCTAATTTCGAAATTTTTAAAATATCTTTATTCTCTCTTTCTAAAAGATATTTATGAACATTTTTCATTTTAATACATTTTTTTATAATTTTCTACTTCTCATTTTTACTCTTTGACTTCTCTTTTCACCTAATTTCGAAATTTTTAAAATATCTTTATTCTCTCTTTCTAAAAGATATTTATGAACATTGTTCATTTTAATACTTTTTTTTATGATTTTCGACTTCTCATTTTTACTCTTTGACTATTCTTTTCACCTAATTTCGAAATTTTTAAAATATCTTTATTCTCTCTTTCTAAAAGATATTTATGAACATTTTTAATTTTCATACTTTTTTTTATAATTTCGACTTCTCATTTTTACTCTTTGACTATTCTTTTCACCTAATTTCGAAATTTTTAAAATATCTTTATTCTCTCTTTCTAAAAGATATTTATGAACATTTTTAATTTTCATACATTTTTTTATAATTTCGACTTCTCATTTTTACTCTTTGACTATTCTTTTCACCTAATTTCGAAATTTTTAAAATATCTTTATTCTCTCTTTCTAAAAGATATTTATGAACATTTTTCATTTTCATACTTTTTTTTATAGATTCGACTTCTCATTTTTACTCTTTGACTATTCTTTTCACCTAATTTCGAAATTTTTAAAATATCTTTATTCTCTCTTTCTAAAAGATATTTATGAACATTTTTCATTTTCATACATTTTTTTATAATTTCGACTTCTCATTTTTACTCTTTGACTATTCTTTTCACCTAATTTCGAAATTTTTAAAATATCTTTATTCTCTCTTTCTAAAAGATATTTATGAACATTTTTAATTTTCATACATTTTTTTATAATTTCGACTTCTCATTTTTACTCTTTGACTATTCTTTTCACCTAATTTCGAAATTTTTAAAATATCTTTATTCTCTCTTTCTAAAAGATATTTATGAACATTTTTAATTTTCATACATTTTTTTATAGATTTCGACTTCTCATTTTTACTCTTTGACTATTCTTTTCACCTAATTTCGAAATTTTTAAAATATCTTTATTCTCTCTTTCTAAAAGATATTTATGAACATTTTTCGTTTTCATACATTTTTTTATAATTTCGACTTCTCATTTTTACTCTTTGACTATTCTTTTCACCTAATTTCGAAATTTTTAAAATATCTTTATTCTCTCTTTCTAAAAGATATTTATGAACATTTTTAATTTTCATACATTTTTTTATAATTTCGACTTCTCATTTTTACTCTTTGACTATTCTTTTCACCTAATTTCGAAATTTTTAAAATATCTTTATTCTCTCTTTCTAAAAGATATTTATGAACATTTTTAATTTTCATACATTTTTTTATAATTTCGACTTCTCATTTTTACTCTTTGACTATTCTTTTCACCTAATTTCGAAATTTTTAAAATATCTTTATTCTCTCTTTCTAAAAGATATTTATGAACATTTTTCATTTTCATACTTTTTTTTTAATTTCGACTTCTCATTTTTACTCTTTGACTATTCTTTTCACCTAATTTCGAAATTTTTAAAATATCTTTATTCTCTCTTTCTAAAAGATATTTATGAACATTGTTCATTTTCATACATTTTTCTATAATTTCGACTTCTCATTTTTACTCTTTGACTATTCTTTTCACCTAATTTCGAAATTTTTAAAATATCTTTATTCTCTCTTTCTAAAAGATATTTATGAACATTGTTCATTTTCATACATTTTTTTATAATTTTCGACTTCTCATTTTTACTCTTTGACTATTCTTTTCACCTAATTTCGAAATTTTTAAAATATCTTTATTCTCTCTTTCTAAAAGATATTTATGAACATTTTTCATTTTCATACATTTTTTTATAATTTTCGACTTCTCATTTTTACTCTTTGACTATTCTTTTCACCTAATTTCGAAATTTTTAAAATATCTTTATTCTCTCTTTCTAAAAGATATTTATGAACATTTTTAATTTTCATACATTTTTTTATAATTTCGACTTCTCATTTTTACTCTTTGACTATTCTTTTCACCTAATTTCGAAATTTTTAAAATATCTTTATTCTCTCTTTCTAAAAGATATTTATGAACATCGTTCATTTTCATACATTTTTTTTTAATTTCGACTTCTCATTTTTACTCTTTGACTATTCTTTTCACCTAATTTCGAAATTTTTAAAATATCTTTATTCTCTCTTTCTAAAAGATATTTATGAACATTTTCCGTTTTTACTTTTTTTTATAATTTCGACTTCTCATTTTTACTCTTTGACTATTCTTTTCACCTAATTTCGAAATTTTTAAAATATCTTTATTCTCTCTTTCTAAAAGATATTTATGAACATTTTTCATTTTCATACATTTTTTTATAATTTTCGACTTCTCATTTTTACTCTTTGACTATTCTTTTCACCTAATTTCGAAATTTTTAAAATATCTTTATTCTCTCTTTCTAAAAGATATTTATGAACATTTTTAATTTTAATACATTTTTTTATAATTTCGACTTCTCATTTTTACTCTTTGACTATTCTTTTCACCTAATTTCGAAATTTTTAAAATATCTTTATTCTCTCTTTCTAAAAGATATTTATGAACATTTTCCGTCTTTATACATTTTTTTATAATTTCGACTTCTCATTTTTACTCTTTGACTATTCTTTTCACCTAATTTCGAAATTTTTAAAATATCTTTATTCTCTCTTTCTAAAAGATATTTATGAACATTTTTAATTTTCATACTTTTTTTTATAGATTCGACTTCTCATTTTTACTCTTTGACTATTCTTTTCACCTAATTTCGAAATTTTTAAAATATCTTTATTCTCTCTTTCTAAAAGATATTTATGAACATTGTTCATTTTCATACATTTTTTTATAATTTCGACTTCTCATTTTTACTCTTTGACTATTCTTTTCACCTAATTTCGAAATTTTTAAAATATCTTTATTCTCTCTTTCTAAAAGATATTTATGAACATTTTCCGTTTTTACATTTTTTTTTAATTTCGACTTCTCATTTTTACTCTTTGACTATTCTTTTCACCTAATTTCGAAATTTTTAAAATATCTTTATTCTCTCTTTCTAAAAGATATTTATGAACATTTTTCATTTTCATACATTTTTTTATAATTTCGACTTCTCATTTTTACTCTTTGACTATTCTTTTCACCTAATTTCGAAATTTTTAAAATATCTTTATTCTCTCTTTCTAAAAGATATTTATGAACATTTTTAATTTTCATACATTTTTTTATAATTTCGACTTCTCATTTTTACTCTTTGACTATTCTTTTCACCTAATTTCGAAATTTTTAAAATATCTTTATTCTCTCTTTCTAAAAGATATTTATGAACATCGTTCATTTTCATACTTTTTTTTATAGATTCGACTTCTCATTTTTACTCTTTGACTATTCTTTTCACCTAATTTCGAAATTTTTAAAATATCTTTATTCTCTCTTTCTAAAAGATATTTATGAACATTTTTAATTTTCATACATTTTTTTATAATTTCGACTTCTCATTTTTACTCTTTGACTATTCTTTTCACCTAATTTCGAAATTTTTAAAATATCTTTATTCTCTCTTTCTAAAAGATATTTATGAACATTTTTAATTTTCATACATTTTTTTATAATTTCGACTTCTCATTTTTACTCTTTGACTATTCTTTTCACCTAATTTCGAAATTTTTAAAATATCTTTATTCTCTCTTTCTAAAAGATATTTATGAACATTTTCAGTCTTTACATTTTTTTTTAATTTCGACTTCTCATTTTTACTCTTTGACTATTCTTTTCACCTAATTTCGAAATTTTTAAAATATCTTTATTCTCTCTTTCTAAAAGATATTTATGAACATTTTTAATTTTCATACATTTTTTTATAATTTCGACTTCTCATTTTTACTCTTTGACTATTCTTTTCACCTAATTTCGAAATTTTTAAAATATCTTTATTCTCTCTTTCTAAAAGATATTTATGAACATTTTTAATTTTCATACATTTTTTTATAATTTCGACTTCTCATTTTTACTCTTTGACTATTCTTTTCACCTAATTTCGAAATTTTTAAAATATCTTTATTCTCTCTTTCTAAAAGATATTTATGAACATTGTTCATTTTCATACATTTTTTTATAATTTCGACTTCTCATTTTTACTCTTTGACTATTCTTTTCACCTAATTTCGAAATTTTTAAAATATCTTTATTCTCTCTTTCTAAAAGATATTTATGAACATTTCGTTCATTTTCATACATTTTTTTATAATTTTCGACTTCTCATTTTTACTCTTTGACTATTCTTTTCACCTAATTTCGAAATTTTTAAAATATCTTTATTCTCTCTTTCTAAAAGATATTTATGAACATTTTTAATTTTCATACATTTTTTTATAATTTCGACTTCTCATTTTTACTCTTTGACTATTCTTTTCACCTAATTTCGAAATTTTTAAAATATCTTTATTCTCTCTTTCTAAAAGATATTTATGAACATTTTTAATTTTCATACATTTTTTTATAATTTCGACTTCTCATTTTTACTCTTTGACTATTCTTTTCACCTAATTTCGAAATTTTTAAAATATCTTTATTCTCTCTTTCTAAAAGATATTTATGAACATTTTTAATTTTCATACATTTTTTTATAATTTCGACTTCTCATTTTTACTCTTTGACTATTCTTTTCACCTAATTTCGAAATTTTTAAAATATCTTTATTCTCTCTTTCTAAAAGATATTTATGAACATCGTTCATTTTCATACATTTTTTTATAATTTCGACTTCTCATTTTTACTCTTTGACTATTCTTTTCACCTAATTTCGAAATTTTTAAAATATCTTTATTCTCTCTTTCTAAAAGATATTTATGAACATTTTTAATTTTCATACATTTTTTTTTAATTTCGACTTCTCATTTTTACTCTTTGACTATTCTTTTCACCTAATTTCGAAATTTTTAAAATATCTTTATTCTCTAAAAGATATTTATCATTTTTAATTTTTCTATTTCGACTTCTCAAGATATTCTTTTCACCTATGAAATTTTTAAAATATCTTTATTCTCTCTTTTGATATTTTCATTTTCATACATTTTTTTATAATTTCGACTTCTCATTTTTACTCTTTGACTATTCTTTTCACCTAATTTCGAAATTTTTAAAATATCTTTATTCTCTCTTTCTAAAAGAAAGATACTTTTTTTTATTTGACTTCTCATTTTTACTCTTTGACTATTTTCTAATTTCGAATTTTTAAAATATCTTTATTCTCTCTTTCTAAAAGATATTTATGAACATTTTTTTTTTACTTTTTTTTTAATTTCGACTTCTCATTTTTACTCTTTGACTATTCTTTTCACCTAATTTCGAAATTTTTAAAATATCTTTATTCTTTCTCTTTCATACATTTTTTTTAAAGATATTTTTACTCTTTGAACGAAATTTTTAAAATATCTTTATTCTCTTTTCTAAAAGATATTTATGAACATTTTTTTTTCATACTTTTTTTTTAATTTCGACTTCTCATTTTTACTCTTTGACTATTCTTTTCACCTAATTTCGAAATTTTTAAAATATCTTTATTCTCTCTTTCTAAAAGATATTTATGAACATTTTTAATTTTCATACATTTTTTTATAATTTCGACTTCTCATTTTTACTCTTTGACTATTCTTTTCACCTAATTTCGAAATTTTTAAAATATCTTTATTCTCTCTTTCTAAAAGATATTTATGAACATTGTTCATTTTCATACATTTTTTTATAATTTCGACTTCTCATTTTTACTCTTTGACTATTCTTTTCACCTAATTTCGAAATTTTTAAAATATCTTTATTCTCTCTTTCTAAAAGATATTTATGAACATTTTTAATTTTCATACATTTTTTTATAATTTCGACTTCTCATTTTTACTCTTTGACTATTCTTTTC
>CAMPDV010005514.1:0-30804 GCA_946699065.1 Loxodes magnus
GCATTGTTTTTGATATGTTTTGAAGTGAGAAATTAAAATTTTAATACCAGAGTGAGTTAACAATGTATGAAAAATAGTTGAGTAATTTTTAAAGTAAAAAAAAGCATTGTTTTTGATATGTTTTGAAGTGAGAAATTAAAAAATTAATACCAGAGTGAGTTAACAATATATGAAAAATAGTTGAGTAATTTTTAAAGTAAAAAAAAGCATTGTTTTTGATATGTTTTGAAGTGAGAAATTAAAATTTTAATACCAGAGTAAGTTAACAATGTATGAAAAATAGTTGAGTAATTTTTAAAGTAAAAAAAAGCATTGTTTTTGATATGTTTTGAAGTGAGAATATTAAAATTTTAATACCAGAGTGAGTTAACAATGTATGAAAAATAGTTGAGTAATTTTTAAAGTAAAAAAAAGCATTGTTTTTGATATGTTTTGAAGTGAGAAATTAAAATTTTAATACCAGAGTGAGTTAACAATGTATGAAAAATAGTTGAGTAATTTTTAAAGTAAAAAAAAGCATTGTTTTTGATATGTTTTGAAGTGAGAAATTAAAATTTTAATACCAGAGTGAGTTAACAATGTATGAAAAATAGTTGAGTAATTTTTAAAGTAAAAAAAAGCATTGTTTTTGATATGTTTTGAAGTGAGAATATTAAAATTTTAATACCAGAGTGAGTTAACAATGTATGAAAAATAGTTGAGTAATTTTTAAAGTAAAAAAAAGCATTGTTTTTGATATGTTTTGAAGTGAGAAATTAAAAAATTAATACCAGAGTGAGTTAACAATGTATGAAAAATAGTTGAGTAATTTTTAAAGTAAAAAAAAGCATTGTTTTTGATATGTTTTGAAGTGAGAAATTAAAATTTTAATACCAGAGTGAGTTAACAATGTATGAAAAATAGTTGAGTAATTTTTAAAGTAAAAAAAAGCATTGTTTTTGATATGTTTTGAAGTGAGAAATTAAAATTTTAATACCAGAGTGAGTTAACAATGTATGAAAAATAGTTGAGTAATTTTTAAAGTAAAAAAAAGCATTGTTTTTGATATGTTTTGAAGTGAGAAATTAAAAAATTAATACCAGAGTGAGTTAACAATGTATGAAAAATAGTTGAGTAATTTTTAAAGTAAAAAAAAGCATTGTTTTTGATATGTTTTGAAGTGAGAAATTAAAATTTTAATACCAGAGTGAGTTAACAATGTATGAAAAATAGTTGAGTAATTTTTAAAGTAAAAAAAATCATTGTTTTTGATATGTTTTGAAGTGAGAAATTAAAATTTTAATACCAGAGTGAGTTAACAATGTATGAAAAATAGTTGAGTAAAGAGCATTGTTTTTGATATGTTTTGAAGTGAGAAATTAAATTTTAATACCAGAGTGAGTTAACAATGTATGAAAAATAGTTGAGTAATTTTTAAAGTAAAAAAAAAGCATTGTTTTTGATATGTTTTGAAGTGAGAATATTAAAATTTTAATACCAGAGTGAGTTAACAATATATGAAAAATAGTTGAGTAATTTTTAAAGTAAAAAAAAGCATTGTTTTTGATATGTTTTGAAGTGAGAAATTAAAATTTTAATACCAGAGTGAGTTAACAATGTATGAAAAATAGTTGAGTAATTTTTAAAGTAAAAAAAAGCATTGTTTTTGATATGTTTTGAAGTGAGAATATTAAAATTTTAATACCAGAGTGAGTTAACAATATATGAAAAATAGTTGAGTAATTTTTAAAGTAAAAAAAAGCATTGTTTTTGATATGTTTTGAAGTGAGAAATTAAAAAATTAATACCAGAGTGAGTTAACAATGTATGAAAAATAGTTGAGTAATTTTTAAAGTAAAAAAAAGCATTGTTTTTGATATGTTTTGAAGTGAGAAATTAAAATTTTAATACCAGAGTGAGTTAACAATGTATGAAAAATAGTTGAGTAATTTTTAAAGTAAAAAAAAGCATTGTTTTTGATATGTTTTGAAGTGAGAAATTAAAATTTTAATACCAGAGTGAGTTAACAATGTATGAAAAATAGTTGAGTAATTTTTAAAGTAAAAAAAAGCATTGTTTTTGATATGTTTTGAAGTGAGAAATTAAAATTTTAATACCAGAGTGAGTTAACAATGTATGAAAAATAGTTGAGTAATTTTTAAAGTAAAAAAAAGCATTGTTTTTGATATGTTTTGAAGTGAGAAATTAAAATTTTAATACCAGAGTGAGTTAACAATGTATGAAAAATAGTTGAGTAATTTTTAAAGTAAAAAAAAGCATTGTTTTTGATATGTTTTGAAGTGAGAAATTAAAATTTTAATACCAGAGTGAGTTAACAATGTATGAAAAATAGTTGAGTAATTTTTAAAGTAAAAAAAAGCATTGTTTTTGATATGTTTTGAAGTGAGAAATTAAAATTTTAATACCAGAGTGAGTTAACAATGTATGAAAAATAGTTGAGTAATTTTTAAAGTAAAAAAAAGCATTGTTTTTGATATGTTTTGAAGTGAGAAATTAAAATTTTAATACCAGAGTGAGTTAACAATGTATGAAAAATAGTTGAGTAATTTTTAAAGTAAAAAAAAGCATTGTTTTTGATATGTTTTGAAGTGAGAAATTAAAATTTTAATACCAGAGTGAGTTAACAATGTATGAAAAATAGTTGAGTAATTTTTAAAGTAAAAAAAAGCATTGTTTTTGATATGTTTTGAAGTGAGAAATTAAAATTTTAATACCAGAGTGAGTTAACAATGTATGAAAAATAGTTGAGTAATTTTTAAAGTAAAAAAAAGCATTGTTTTTGATATGTTTTGAAGTGAGAAATTAAAATTTTAATACCAGAGTGAGTTAACAATATATGAAAAATAGTTGAGTAATTTTTAAAGTAAAAAAAAGCATTGTTTTTGATATGTTTTGAAGTGAGAATATTTAATTTTAATACCAGAGTGAGTTAACAATGTATGAAAAATAGTTGAGTAATTTTTAAAGTAAAAAAAAGCATTGTTTTTGATATGTTTTGAAGTGAGAATATTGAGTAATTTTTAATACCAGAGTGAGTTAACAATGTATGAAAAATAGTTGAGTAATTTTTAAAGTAAAAAAAAGCATTGTTTTTGATATGTTTTGAAGTGAGAAATTAAAATTTTAATACCAGAGTGAGTTAACAATGTATGAAAAATAGTTGAGTAATTTTTAAAGTAAAAAAAAGCATTGTTTTTGATATGTTTTGAAGTGAGAATATTTAATTTTAATACCAGAGTGAGTTAACAATGTATGAAAAATAGTTGAGTAATTTTTAAAGTAAAAAAAAGCATTGTTTTTGATATGTTTTGAAGTGAGAAATTGAGAAAAATTTTAATACCAGAGTGAGTTAACAATGTATGAAAAATAGTTGAGTAATTTTTAAAGTAAAAAAAAGCATTGTTTTTGATATGTTTTGAAGTGAGAAATTAAAATTTTAATACCAGAGTGAGTTAACAATGTATGAAAAATAGTTGAGTAATTTTTAAAGTAAAAAAAAGCATTGTTTTTGATATGTTTTGAAGTGAGAAATTAAAATTTTAATACCAGAGTGAGTTAACAATGTATGAAAAATAGTTGAGTAATTTTTAAAGTAAAAAAAAGCATTGTTTTTGATATGTTTTGAAGTGAGAAATTGAGAAAAAAATTTTAATACCAGAGTGAGTTAACAATGTATGAAAAATAGTTGAGTAATTTTTAAAGTAAAAAAAAGCATTGTTTTTGATATGTTTTGAAGTGAGAAATTAAAATTTTAATACCAGAGTGAGTTAACAATGTATGAAAAATAGTTGAGTAATTTTTAAAGTAAAAAAAAGCATTGTTTTTGATATGTTTTGAAGTGAGAAATTAAAATTTTAATACCAGAGTGAGTTAACAATGTATGAAAAATAGTTGAGTAATTTTTAAAGTAAAAAAAAAGCATTGTTTTTGATATGTTTTGAAGTGAGAATATTTAATTTTAATACCAGAGTGAGTTAACAATGTATGAAAAATAGTTGAGTAATTTTTAAAGTAAAAAAAAGCATTGTTTTTGATATGTTTTGAAGTGAGAAATTAAAATTTTAATACCAGAGTGAGTTAACAATGTATGAAAAATAGTTGAGTAATTTTTAAAGTAAAAAAAAGCATTGTTTTTGATATGTTTTGAAGTGAGAAATTAAAATTTTAATACCAGAGTGAGTTAACAATGTATGAAAAATAGTTGAGTAATTTTTAAAGTAAAAAAAAGCATTGTTTTTGATATGTTTTGAAGTGAGAAATTAAAATTTTAATACCAGAGTGAGTTAACAATGTATGAAAAATAGTTGAGTAATTTTTAAAGTAAAAAAAAGCATTGTTTTTGATATGTTTTGAAGTGAGAAATTAAAATTTTAATACCAGAGTGAGTTAACAATGTATGAAAAATAGTTGAGTAATTTTTAAAGTAAAAAAAAGCATTGTTTTTGATATGTTTTGAAGTGAGAAATTAAAAAATTAATACCAGAGTGAGTTAACAATGTATGAAAAATAGTTGAGTAATTTTTAAAGTAAAAAAAAGCATTGTTTTTGATATGTTTTGAAGTGAGAATATTAAAATTTTAATACCAGAGTGAGTTAACAATGTATGAAAAATAGTTGAGTAATTTTTAAAGTAAAAAAAAGCATTGTTTTTGATATGTTTTGAAGTGAGAATATTAAAATTTTAATACCAGAGTGAGTTAACAATGTATGAAAAATAGTTGAGTAATTTTTAAAGTAAAAAAAAGCATTGTTTTTGATATGTTTTGAAGTGAGAAATTAAAATTTTAATACCAGAGTGAGTTAACAATGTATGAAAAATAGTTGAGTAATTTTTAAAGTAAAAAAAAGCATTGTTTTTGATATGTTTTGAAGTGAGAAATTAAAATTTTAATACCAGAGTGAGTTAACAATGTATGAAAAATAGTTGAGTAATTTTTAAAGTAAAAAAAAGCATTGTTTTTGATATGTTTTGAAGTGAGAAATTAAAATTTTAATACCAGAGTGAGTTAACAATGTATGAAAAATAGTTGAGTAATTTTTAAAGTAAAAAAAAAGCATTGTTTTTGATATGTTTTGAAGTGAGTTAATACCAGAGTAAGTTAACAATGTATGAAAAATAGTTGAGTAATTTTTTAAAAAAAAGCATTGTTTTTGATATGTTTTTGAGAAATTAAAAATACCAGAGTGAGTTAACAATGTATGAAAAATAGTTGAGTAATTTTTAAAGTAAAAAAAAGCATTGTTTTTGATATGTTTTGAAGTGAGAATATTAAAATTTTAATACCAGAGTGAGTTAACAATGTATGAAAAATAGTTGAGTAATTTTTAAAGTAAAAAAAAGCATTGTTTTTGATATGTTTTGAAGTGAGAAATTAAAATTTTAATACCAGAGTGAGTTAACAATATATGAAAAATAGTTGAGTAATTTTTAAAGTAAAAAAAAGCATTGTTTTTGATATGTTTTGAAGTGAGAAATTAAAATTTTAATACCAGAGTGAGTTAACAATGTATGAAAAATAGTTGAGTAATTTTTAAAGTAAAAAAAAGCATTGTTTTTGATATGTTTTGAAGTGAGAATATTTAATTTTAATACCAGAGTGAGTTAACAATGTATGAAAAATAGTTGAGTAATTTTTAAAGTAAAAAAAAGCATTGTTTTTGATATGTTTTGAAGTGAGAAATTAAAAAATTAATACCAGAGTAAGTTAACAATGTATGAAAATAGTTGAGTAATTTTTAAAGTAAAAAAAAGCATTGTTTTTGATATGTTTTGAAGTGAGAAATTAAAATTTTAATACCAGAGTGAGTTAACAATGTATGAAAAATAGTTGAGTAATTTTTAAAGTAAAAAAAAGCATTGTTTTTGATATGTTTTGAAGTGAGAAATTAAAAAATTAATACCAGAGTGAGTTAACAATGTATGAAAAATAGTTGAGTAATTTTTAAAGTAAAAAAAGCATTGTTTTTGATATGTTTTGAAGTGAGAATATTTAATTTTAATACCAGAGTGAGTTAACAATGTATGAAAAATAGTTGAGTAATTTTTAAAGTAAAAAAAAGCATTGTTTTTGATATGTTTTGAAGTGAGAAATTAAAATTTTAATACCAGAGTGAGTTAACAATATATGAAAAATAGTTGAGTAATTTTTAAAGTAAAAAAAAGCATTGTTTTTGATATGTTTTGAAGTGAGAAATTAAAATTTTAATACCAGAGTGAGTTAACAATGTATGAAAAATAGTTGAGTAATTTTTAAAGTAAAAAAAAGCATTGTTTTTGATATGTTTTGAAGTGAGAAATTAAAATTTTAATACCAGAGTGAGTTAACAATGTATGAAAAATAGTTGAGTAATTTTTAAAGTAAAAAAAAGCATTGTTTTTGATATGTTTTGAAGTGAGAAATTAAAATTTTAATACCAGAGTGAGTTAACAATGTATGAAAAATAGTTGAGTAATTTTTAAAGTAAAAAAAAGCATTGTTTTTGATATGTTTTGAAGTGAGAAATTAAAATTTTAATACCAGAGTGAGTTAACAATGTATGAAAAATAGTTGAGTAATTTTTAAAGTAAAAAAAAGCATTGTTTTTGATATGTTTTGAAGTGAGAAATTAAAATTTTAATACCAGAGTGAGTTAACAATGTATGAAAAATAGTTGAGTAATTTTTAAAGTAAAAAAAAGCATTGTTTTTGATATGTTTTGAAGTGAGAAATTAAAATTTTAATACCAGAGTGAGTTAACAATGTATGAAAAATAGTTGAGTAATTTTTAAAGTAAAAAAAAGCATTGTTTTTGATATGAAGTGAGAAATTTTAATACCAGAGTGAGTTAACAATGTATTAGTTGAGTAATTTTTAAAGTGCAGATATGAAGTGAGAAATTAAAATTTTAATACCAGAGTGAGTTAACAATGTATGAAAAATAGTTGAGTAATTTTTAAAGTAAAAAAAAAGCATTGTTTTTGATATGTTTTGAAGTGAGAAATTAAAAAATTAATACCAGAGTGAGTTAACAATGTATGAAAAATAGTTGAGTAATTTTTAAAGTAAAAAAAAGCATTGTTTTTGATATGTTTTGAAGTGAGAAATTAAAATTTTAATACCAGAGTGAGTTAACAATGTATGAAAAATAGTTGAGTAATTTTTAAAGTAAAAAAAAGCATTGTTTTTGATATGTTTTGAAGTGAGAAATTAAAATTTTAATACCAGAGTGAGTTAACAATGTATGAAAAATAGTTGAGTAATTTTTAAAGTAAAAAAAAGCATTGTTTTTGATATGTTTTGAAGTGAGAAATTAAAATTTTAATATTGGAGTAAGTTAACAATGTATGAAAAATAGTTGAGTAATTTTTAAAGTAAAAAAAAGCATTGTTTTTGATATGTTTTGAAGTGAGAATATTTAATTTTAATACCAGAGTGAGTTAACAATGTATGAAAAATAGTTGAGTAATTTTTAAAGTAAAAAAAAGCATTGTTTTTGATATGTTTTGAAGTGAGAATATTAAAATTTTAATACCAGAGTGAGTTAACAATATATGAAAAATAGTTGAGTAATTTTTAAAGTAAAAAAAAGCATTGTTTTTGATATGTTTTGAAGTGAGAATATTTAATTTTAATACCAGAGTGAGTTAACAATGTATGAAAAATAGTTGAGTAATTTTTAAAGTAAAAAAAAGCATTGTTTTTGATATGTTTTGAAGTGAGAATATTTAATTTTAATACCAGAGTGAGTTAACAATGTATGAAAAATAGTTGAGTAATTTTTAAAGTAAAAAAAAGCATTGTTTTTGATATGTTTTGAAGTGAGAAATTAAAAAATTAATACCAGAGTGAGTTAACAATATATGAAAAATAGTTGAGTAATTTTTAAAGTAAAAAAAAGCATTGTTTTTGATATGTTTTGAAGTGAGAATATTTAATTTTAATACCAGAGTGAGTTAACAATGTATGAAAAATAGTTGAGTAATTTTTAAAGTAAAAAAAAGCATTGTTTTTGATATGTTTTGAAGTGAGAAATTAAAATTTTAATACCAGAGTAAGTTAACAATATATGAAAAATAGTTGAGTAATTTTTAAAGTAAAAAAAAGCATTGTTTTTGATATGTTTTGAAGTGAGAATATTTAATTTTAATACCAGAGTGAGTTAACAATGTATGAAAAATAGTTGAGTAATTTTTAAAGTAAAAAAAAGCATTGTTTTTGATATGTTTTGAAGTGAGAAATTAAAATTTTAATATTGGAGTAAGTTAACAATATATGAAAAATAGTTGAGTAATTTTTAAAGTAAAAAAAAGCATTGTTTTTGATATGTTTTGAAGTGAGAAATTAAAATTTTAATACCAGAGTAAGTTAACAATGTATGAAAAATAGTTGAGTAATTTTTAAAGTAAAAAAAGCATTGTTTTTGATATGTTTTGAAGTGAGAAATTAAAAAATTAATACCAGAGTGAGTTAACAATGTATGAAAAATAGTTGAGTAATTTTTAAAGTAAAAAAAGCATTGTTTTTGATATGTTTTGAAGTGAGAATATTTAATTTTAATACCAGAGTGAGTTAACAATGTATGAAAAATAGTTGAGTAATTTTTAAAGTAAAAAAAAGCATTGTTTTTGATATGTTTTGAAGTGAGAAATTAAAAAATTAATACCAGAGTGAGTTAACAATGTATGAAAAATAGTTGAGTAATTTTTAAAGTAAAAAAAAGCATTGTTTTTGATATGTTTTGAAGTGAGAAATTAAAATTTTAATACCAGAGTGAGTTAACAATGTATGAAAAATAGTTGAGTAATTTTTAAAGTAAAAAAAGCATTGTTTTTGATATGTTTTGAAGTGAGAAATTAAAAAATTAATACCAGAGTGAGTTAACAATATATGAAAAATAGTTGAGTAATTTTTAAAGTAAAAAAAAGCATTGTTTTTGATATGTTTTGAAGTGAGAAATTAAAATTTTAATACCAGAGTGAGTTAACAATGTATGAAAAATAGTTGAGTAATTTTTAAAGTAAAAAAAAGCATTGTTTTTGATATGTTTTGAAGTGAGAAATTAAAATTTTAATACCAGAGTGAGTTAACAATATATGAAAAATAGTTGAGTAATTTTACTCAACTATTTTTCATACATTGTTAACTCACTCTGGTATTAATTTTTTAATTTCTCACTTCAAAACATATCAAAAACAATGCTTTTTTTTACTTTAAAAATTACTCAACTATTTTTCATACATTGTTAACTCACTCTGGTATTAAAATTAAATATTCTCACTTCAAAACATATCAAAAACAATGCTTTTTTTTACTTTAAAAATTACTCAACTATTTTTCATACATTGTTAACTCACTCTGGTATTAATTTTTTAATTTCTCACTTCAAAACATATCAAAAACAATGCTTTTTTTACTTTAAAAATTACTCAACTATTTTTCATACATTGTTAACTCACTCTGGTATTAAAATTTTAATTTCTCACTTCAAAACATATCAAAAACAATGCTTTTTTTTACTTTAAAAATTACTCAACTATTTTTCATACATTGTTAACTCACTCTGGTATTAATTTTTTAATTTCTCACTTCAAAACATATCAAAAACAATGCTTTTTTTTACTTTAAAAATTACTCAACTATTTTTCATACATTGTTAACTCACTCTGGTATTAAAATTAAATATTCTCACTTCAAAACATATCAAAAACAATGCTTTTTTTACTTTAAAAATTACTCAACTATTTTTCATACATTGTTAACTCACTCTGGTATTAATTTTTTAATTTCTCACTTCAAAACATATCAAAAACAATGCTTTTTTTACTTTAAAAATTACTCAACTATTTTTCATACATTGTTAACTTACTCTGGTATTAAAATTTTAATTTCTCACTTCAAAACATATCAAAAACAATGCTTTTTTTTACTTTAAAAATTACTCAACTATTTTTCATATATTGTTAACTTACTCCAATATTAAAATTTTAATTTCTCACTTCAAAACATATCAAAAACAATGCTTTTTTTTACTTTAAAAATTACTCAACTATTTTTCATACATTGTTAACTCACTCTGGTATTAAAATTAAATATTCTCACTTCAAAACATATCAAAAACAATGCTTTTTTTTACTTTAAAAATTACTCAACTATTTTTCATATATTGTTAACTTACTCTGGTATTAAAATTTTAATTTCTCACTTCAAAACATATCAAAAACAATGCTTTTTTTTACTTTAAAAATTACTCAACTATTTTTCATACATTGTTAACTCACTCTGGTATTAAAATTAAATATTCTCACTTCAAAACATATCAAAAACAATGCTTTTTTTTACTTTAAAAATTACTCAACTATTTTTCATATATTGTTAACTCACTCTGGTATTAATTTTTTAATTTCTCACTTCAAAACATATCAAAAACAATGCTTTTTTTTACTTTAAAAATTACTCAACTATTTTTCATACATTGTTAACTAACTCTGGTATTAAAATTAAATATTCTCACTTCAAAACATATCAAAAACAATGCTTTTTTTTACTTTAAAAATTACTCAACTATTTTTCATACATTGTTAACTCACTCTGGTATTAAAATTTTAATTTCTCACTTCAAAACATATCAAAAACAATGCTTTTTTTTACTTTAAAAATTACTCAACTATTTTTCATACATTGTTAACTCACTCTGGTATTAAAATTAAATATTCTCACTTCAAAACATATCAAAAACAATGCTTTTTTTTACTTTAAAAATTACTCAACTATTTTTCATACATTGTTAACTAACTCTGGTATTAAAATTAAATATTCTCACTTCAAAACATATCAAAAACAATGCTTTTTTTTACTTTAAAAATTACTCAACTATTTTTCATACATTGTTAACTCACTCTGGTATTAAAATTTTAATTTCTCACTTCAAAACATATCAAAAACAATGCTTTTTTTTACTTTAAAAATTACTCAACTATTTTTCATACATTGTTAACTCACTCTGGTATTAAAATTTTAATTTCTCACTTCAAAACATATCAAAAACAATGCTTTTTTTTACTTTAAAAATTACTCAACTATTTTTCATACATTGTTAACTCACTCTGGTATTAAAATTTTAATTTCTCACTTCAAAACATATCAAAAACAATGCTTTTTTTTACTTTAAAAATTACTCAACTATTTTTCATACATTGTTAACTCACTCTGGTATTAATTTTTTAATTTCTCACTTCAAAACATATCAAAAACAATGCTTTTTTTTACTTTAAAAATTACTCAACTATTTTTCATACATTGTTAACTCACTCTGGTATTAAAATTAAATATTCTCACTTCAAAACATATCAAAAACAATGCTTTTTTTTACTTTAAAAATTACTCAACTATTTTTCATACATTGTTAACTCACTCTGGTATTAAAATTTTAATTTCTCACTTCAAAACATATCAAAAACAATGCTTTTTTTTACTTTAAAAATTACTCAACTATTTTTCATACATTGTTAACTCACTCTGGTATTAAAATTTTAATTTCTCACTTCAAAACATATCAAAAACAATGCTTTTTTTTACTTTAAAAATTACTCAACTATTTTTCATACATTGTTAACTCACTCTGGTATTAAAATTAAATATTCTCACTTCAAAACATATCAAAAACAATGCTTTTTTTTACTTTAAAAATTACTCAACTATTTTTCATATATTGTTAACTTACTCTGGTATTAAAATTTTAATTTCTCACTTCAAAACATATCAAAAACAATGCTTTTTTTTACTTTAAAAATTACTCAACTATTTTTCATACATTGTTAACTCACTCTGGTATTAAAATTAAATATTCTCACTTCAAAACATATCAAAAACAATGCTTTTTTTTACTTTAAAAATTACTCAACTATTTTTCATACATTGTTAACTCACTCTGGTATTAAAATTAAATATTCTCACTTCAAAACATATCAAAAACAATGCTTTTTTTTACTTTAAAAATTACTCAACTATTTTTCATATATTGTTAACTCACTCTGGTATTAAAATTTTAATTTCTCACTTCAAAACATATCAAAAACAATGCTTTTTTTTACTTTAAAAATTACTCAACTATTTTTCATACATTGTTAACTCACTCTGGTATTAAAATTAAATATTCTCACTTCAAAACATATCAAAAACAATGCTTTTTTTTACTTTAAAAATTACTCAACTATTTTTCATACATTGTTAACTCACTCTGGTATTAATTTTTTAATTTCTCACTTCAAAACATATCAAAAACAATGCTTTTTTTTACTTTAAAAATTACTCAACTATTTTTCATACATTGTTAACTCACTCTGGTATTAAAATTTTAATTTCTCACTTCAAAACATATCAAAAACAATGCTTTTTTTTACTTTAAAAATTACTCAACTATTTTTCATACATTGTTAACTTACTCTGGTATTAATTTTTTAATTTCTCACTTCAAAACATATCAAAAACAATGCTTTTTTTTACTTTAAAAATTACTCAACTATTTTTCATACATTGTTAACTCACTCTGGTATTAAAATTAAATATTCTCACTTCAAAACATATCAAAAACAATGCTTTTTTTTACTTTAAAAATTACTCAACTATTTTTCATACATTGTTAACTCACTCTGGTATTAATTTTTTAATTTCTCACTTCAAAACATATCAAAAACAATGCTTTTTTTTACTTTAAAAATTACTCAACTATTTTTCATACATTGTTAACTCACTCTGGTATTAATTTTTTAATTTCTCACTTCAAAACATATCAAAAACAATGCTTTTTTTTACTTTAAAAATTACTCAACTATTTTTCATATATTGTTAACTCACTCTGGTATTAATTTTTTAATTTCTCACTTCAAAACATATCAAAAACAATGCTTTTTTTTACTTTAAAAATTACTCAACTATTTTTCATACATTGTTAACTCACTCTGGTATTAAAATTTTAATTTCTCACTTCAAAACATATCAAAAACAATGCTTTTTTTTACTTTAAAAATTACTCAACTATTTTTCATACATTGTTAACTTACTCTGGTATTAATTTTTTAATTTCTCACTTCAAAACATATCAAAAACAATGCTTTTTTTTTACTTTAAAAATTACTCAACTATTTTTCATACATTGTTAACTCACTCTGGTATTAAAATTAAATATTCTCACTTCAAAACATATCAAAAACAATGCTTTTTTTTACTTTAAAAATTACTCAACTATTTTTCATACATTGTTAACTTACTCCAATATTAAAATTTTAATTTCTCACTTCAAAACATATCAAAAACAATGCTTTTTTTTACTTTAAAAATTACTCAACTATTTTTCATACATTGTTAACTCACTCTGGTATTAAAATTAAATATTCTCACTTCAAAACATATCAAAAACAATGCTTTTTTTTACTTTAAAAATTACTCAACTATTTTTCATACATTGTTAACTCACTCTGGTATTAAAATTAAATATTCTCACTTCAAAACATATCAAAAACAATGCTTTTTTTTACTTTAAAAATTACTCAACTATTTTTCATATATTGTTAACTCACTCTGGTATTAATTTTTTAATTTCTCACTTCAAAACATATCAAAAACAATGCTTTTTTTTACTTTAAAAATTACTCAACTATTTTTCATACATTGTTAACTCACTCTGGTATTAAAATTTTAATTTCTCACTTCAAAACATATCAAAAACAATGCTTTTTTTTACTTTAAAAATTACTCAACTATTTTTCATACATTGTTAACTCACTCTGGTATTAATTTTTTAATTTCTCACTTCAAAACATATCAAAAACAATGCTTTTTTTTACTTTAAAAATTACTCAACTATTTTTCATACATTGTTAACTCACTCTGGTATTAAAATTTTAATTTCTCACTTCAAAACATATCAAAAACAATGCTTTTTTTTACTTTAAAAATTACTCAACTATTTTTCATACATTGTTAACTTACTCTGGTATTAATTTTTTAATTTCTCACTTCAAAACATATCAAAAACAATGCTTTTTTTTACTTTAAAAATTACTCAACTATTTTTCATACATTGTTAACTCACTCTGGTATTAATTTTTTAATTTCTCACTTCAAAACATATCAAAAACAATGCTTTTTTTTACTTTAAAAATTACTCAACTATTTTTCATATATTGTTAACTCACTCTGGTATTAAAATTTTAATTTCTCACTTCAAAACATATCAAAAACAATGCTTTTTTTTACTTTAAAAATTACTCAACTATTTTTCATACATTGTTAACTCACTCTGGTATTAAAATTTTAATTTCTCACTTCAAAACATATCAAAAACAATGCTTTTTTTTACTTTAAAAATTACTCAACTATTTTTCATATATTGTTAACTCACTCTGGTATTAATTTTTTAATTTCTCACTTCAAAACATATCAAAAACAATGCTTTTTTTTACTTTAAAAATTACTCAACTATTTTTCATACATTGTTAACTCACTCTGGTATTAATTTTTTAATTTCTCACTTCAAAACATATCAAAAACAATGCTTTTTTTTACTTTAAAAATTACTCAACTATTTTTCATACATTGTTAACTCACTCTGGTATTAAAATTTTAATTTCTCACTTCAAAACATATCAAAAACAATGCTTTTTTTTACTTTAAAAATTACTCAACTATTTTTCATACATTGTTAACTCACTCTGGTATTAATTTTTTAATTTCTCACTTCAAAACATATCAAAAACAATGCTTTTTTTTACTTTAAAAATTACTCAACTATTTTTCATACATTGTTAACTCACTCTGGTATTAAAATTTTAATTTCTCACTTCAAAACATATCAAAAACAATGCTTTTTTTTACTTTAAAAATTACTCAACTATTTTTCATACATTGTTAACTCACTCTGGTATTAATTTTTTAATTTCTCACTTCAAAACATATCAAAAACAATGCTTTTTTTTACTTTAAAAATTACTCAACTATTTTTCATACATTGTTAACTCACTCTGGTATTAAAATTAAATATTCTCACTTCAAAACATATCAAAAACAATGCTTTTTTTTACTTTAAAAATTACTCAACTATTTTTCATACATTGTTAACTCACTCTGGTATTAAAATTTTAATTTCTCACTTCAAAACATATCAAAAACAATGCTTTTTTTTACTTTAAAAATTACTCAACTATTTTTCATATATTGTTAACTCACTCTGGTATTAATTTTTTAATTTCTCACTTCAAAACATATCAAAAACAATGCTTTTTTTTACTTTAAAAATTACTCAACTATTTTTCATACATTGTTAACTCACTCTGGTATTAAAATTAAATATTCTCACTTCAAAACATATCAAAAACAATGCTTTTTTTTACTTTAAAAATTACTCAACTATTTTTCATACATTGTTAACTCACTCTGGTATTAAAATTAAATATTCTCACTTCAAAACATATCAAAAACAATGCTTTTTTTTACTTTAAAAATTACTCAACTATTTTTCATATATTGTTAACTCACTCTGGTATTAATTTTTTAATTTCTCACTTCAAAACATATCAAAAACAATGCTTTTTTTTACTTTAAAAATTACTCAACTATTTTTCATACATTGTTAACTCACTCTGGTATTAAAATTAAATATTCTCACTTCAAAACATATCAAAAACAATGCTTTTTTTTACTTTAAAAATTACTCAACTATTTTTCATACATTGTTAACTTACTCCAATATTAAAATTTTAATTTCTCACTTCAAAACATATCAAAAACAATGCTTTTTTTTACTTTAAAAATTACTCAACTATTTTTCATACATTGTTAACTCACTCTGGTATTAAAATTTTAATTTCTCACTTCAAAACATATCAAAAACAATGCTTTTTTTTACTTTAAAAATTACTCAACTATTTTTCATACATTGTTAACTCACTCTGGTATTAAAATTTTAATTTCTCACTTCAAAACATATCAAAAACAATGCTTTTTTTTACTTTAAAAATTACTCAACTATTTTTCATACATTGTTAACTCACTCTGGTATTAATTTTTTAATTTCTCACTTCAAAACATATCAAAAACAATGCTTTTTTTTACTTTAAAAATTACTCAACTATTTTTCATACATTGTTAACTCACTCTGGTATTAAAATTTTAATTTCTCACTTCAAAACATATCAAAAACAATGCTTTTTTTTACTTTAAAAATTACTCAACTATTTTTCATACATTGTTAACTCACTCTGGTATTAATTTTTTAATTTCTCACTTCAAAACATATCAAAAACAATGCTTTTTTTTACTTTAAAAATTACTCAACTATTTTTCATACATTGTTAACTCACTCTGGTATTAAAATTTTAATTTCTCACTTCAAAACATATCAAAAACAATGCTTTTTTTTACTTTAAAAATTACTCAACTATTTTTCATACATTGTTAACTCACTCTGGTATTAAAATTTTAATTTCTCACTTCAAAACATATCAAAAACAATGCTTTTTTTTACTTTAAAAATTACTCAACTATTTTTCATACATTGTTAACTCACTCTGGTATTAAAATTTTAATTTCTCACTTCAAAACATATCAAAAACAATGCTTTTTTTTACTTTAAAAATTACTCAACTATTTTTCATACATTGTTAACTCACTCTGGTATTAAAATTTTAATTTCTCACTTCAAAACATATCAAAAACAATGCTTTTTTTTACTTTAAAAATTACTCAACTATTTTTCATACATTGTTAACTCACTCTGGTATTAAAATTTTAATTTCTCACTTCAAAACATATCAAAAACAATGCTTTTTTTTACTTTAAAAATTACTCAACTATTTTTCATACATTGTTAACTCACTCTGGTATTAAAATTTTAATTTCTCACTTCAAAACATATCAAAAACAATGCTTTTTTTTACTTTAAAAATTACTCAACTATTTTTCATACATTGTTAACTCACTCTGGTATTAATTTTTTAATTTCTCACTTCAAAACATATCAAAAACAATGCTTTTTTTTACTTTAAAAATTACTCAACTATTTTTCATACATTGTTAACTCACTCTGGTATTAAAATTTTAATTTCTCACTTCAAAACATATCAAAAACAATGCTTTTTTTTACTTTAAAAATTACTCAACTATTTTTCATACATTGTTAACTCACTCTGGTATTAATTTTTTAATTTCTCACTTCAAAACATATCAAAAACAATGCTTTTTTTTACTTTAAAAATTACTCAACTATTTTTCATACATTGTTAACTCACTCTGGTATTAAAATTTTAATTTCTCACTTCAAAACATATCAAAAACAATGCTTTTTTTTACTTTAAAAATTACTCAACTATTTTTCATACATTGTTAACTCACTCTGGTATTAATTTTTTAATTTCTCACTTCAAAACATATCAAAAACAATGCTTTTTTTTACTTTAAAAATTACTCAACTATTTTTCATACATTGTTAACTCACTCTGGTATTAAAATTAAATATTCTCACTTCAAAACATATCAAAAACAATGCTTTTTTTTACTTTAAAAATTACTCAACTATTTTTCATACATTGTTAACTCACTCTGGTATTAAAATTTTAATTTCTCACTTCAAAACATATCAAAAACAATGCTTTTTTTTACTTTAAAAATTACTCAACTATTTTTCATATATTGTTAACTCACTCTGGTATTAATTTTTAATTTCTCACTTCAAAACATATCAAAAACAATGCTTTTTTTTACTTTAAAAATTACTCAACTATTTTTCATACATTGTTAACTCACTCTGGTATTAAAATTTAATATTCTCACTTCAAAACATATCAAAAACAATGCTTTTTTTTACTTTAAAAATTACTCAACTATTTTTCATACATTGTTAACTCACTCTGGTATTAAAATTTTAATTTCTCACTTCAAAACATATCAAAAACAATGCTTTTTTTTACTTTAAAAATTACTCAACTATTTTTCATACATTGTTAACTCACTCTGGTATTAAAATTTTAATTTCTCACTTCAAAACATATCAAAAACAATGCTTTTTTTTACTTTAAAAATTACTCAACTATTTTTCATACATTGTTAACTCACTCTGGTATTAAAATTTTAATTTCTCACTTCAAAACATATCAAAAACAATGCTTTTTTTTACTTTAAAAATTACTCAACTATTTTTCATACATTGTTAACTCACTCTGGTATTAATTTTTTAATTTCTCACTTCAAAACATATCAAAAACAATGCTTTTTTTTACTTTAAAAATTACTCAACTATTTTTCATACATTGTTAACTCACTCTGGTATTAAAATTTTAATTTCTCACTTCAAAACATATCAAAAACAATGCTTTTTTTTACTTTAAAAATTACTCAACTATTTTTCATACATTGTTAACTCACTCTGGTATTAAAATTAAATATTCTCACTTCAAAACATATCAAAAACAATGCTTTTTTTTACTTTAAAAATTACTCAACTATTTTTCATATATTGTTAACTCACTCTGGTATTAATTTTTAATTTCTCACTTCAAAACATATCAAAAACAATGCTTTTTTTTACTTTAAAAATTACTCAACTATTTTTCATACATTGTTAACTCACTCTGGTATTAAAATTTTAATTTCTCACTTCAAAACATATCAAAAACAATGCTTTTTTTTACTTTAAAAATTACTCAACTATTTTTCATACATTGTTAACTCACTCTGGTATTAATTTTTTAATTTCTCACTTCAAAACATATCAAAAACAATGCTTTTTTTTACTTTAAAAATTACTCAACTATTTTTCATACATTGTTAACTCACTCTGGTATTAAAATTTTAATTTCTCACTTCAAAACATATCAAAAACAATGCTTTTTTTTACTTTAAAAATTACTCAACTATTTTTCATACATTGTTAACTCACTCTGGTATTAAAATTTTAATTTCTCACTTCAAAACATATCAAAAACAATGCTTTTTTTTACTTTAAAAATTACTCAACTATTTTTCATACATTGTTAACTCACTCTGGTATTAAAATTAAATATTCTCACTTCAAAACATATCAAAAACAATGCTTTTTTTTACTTTAAAAATTACTCAACTATTTTTCATACATTGTTAACTCACTCTGGTATTAATTTTTTAATTTCTCACTTCAAAACATATCAAAAACAATGCTTTTTTTTACTTTAAAAATTACTCAACTATTTTTCATACATTGTTAACTCACTCTGGTATTAAAATTTTAATTTCTCACTTCAAAACATATCAAAAACAATGCTTTTTTTTACTTTAAAAATTACTCAACTATTTTTCATATATTGTTAACTCACTCTGGTATTAATTTTTTAATTTCTCACTTCAAAACATATCAAAAACAATGCTTTTTTTTACTTTAAAAATTACTCAACTATTTTTCATACATTGTTAACTCACTCTGGTATTAAAATTTTAATTTCTCACTTCAAAACATATCAAAAACAATGCTTTTTTTTACTTTAAAAATTACTCAACTATTTTTCATACATTGTTAACTTACTCTGGTATTAATTTTTTAATTTCTCACTTCAAAACATATCAAAAACAATGCTTTTTTTTTACTTTAAAAATTACTCAACTATTTTTCATACATTGTTAACTCACTCTGGTATTAAAATTAAATATTCTCACTTCAAAACATATCAAAAACAATGCTTTTTTTTACTTTAAAAATTACTCAACTATTTTTCATACATTGTTAACTTACTCCAATATTAAAATTTTAATTTCTCACTTCAAAACATATCAAAAACAATGCTTTTTTTTACTTTAAAAATTACTCAACTATTTTTCATACATTGTTAACTCACTCTGGTATTAAAATTAAATATTCTCACTTCAAAACATATCAAAAACAATGCTTTTTTTTACTTTAAAAATTACTCAACTATTTTTCATATATTGTTAACTCACTCTGGTATTAATTTTTTAATTTCTCACTTCAAAACATATCAAAAACAATGCTTTTTTTTACTTTAAAAATTACTCAACTATTTTTCATACATTGTTAACTTACTCCAATATTAAAATTAAATATTCTCACTTCAAAGCATATCAAAAACAATGCTTTTTTTTACTTTAAAAATTACTCAACTATTTTTCATACATTGTTAACTTACTCCAATATTAAAATTTTAATTTCTCACTTCAAAACATATCAAAAACAATGCTTTTTTTTACTTTAAAAATTACTCAACTATTTTTCATACATTGTTAACTCACTCTGGTATTAAAATTAAATATTCTCACTTCAAAACATATCAAAAACAATGCTTTTTTTTACTTTAAAATTACTCAACTATTTTTCATATATTGTTAACTCACTCTGGTATTAATTTTTTAATTTCTCACTTCAAAACATATCAAAAACAATGCTTTTTTTTACTTTAAAAATTACTCAACTATTTTTCATACATTGTTAACTTACTCCAATATTAAAATTAAATATTCTCACTTCAAAGCATATCAAAAACAATGCTTTTTTTTACTTTAAAAATTACTCAACTATTTTTCATACATTGTTAACTCACTCTGGTATTAAAATTTTAATTTCTCACTTCAAAACATATCAAAAACAATGCTTTTTTTTAAAAGCATTGTTTTTGATATGTTTTGAAGTGAGAAATTAAAATTTTAATACCAGAGTGAGTTAACAATGTATGAAAAATAGTTGAGTAATTTTTAAAGTAAAAAAAAGCATTGTTTTTGATATGTTTTGAAGTGAGAAATTAAAATTTTAATACCAGAGTGAGTTAACAATGTATGAAAAATAGTTGAGTAATTTTTAAAGTAAAAAAAAGCATTGTTTTTGATATGTTTTGAAGTGAGAAATTAAAATTTTAATACCAGAGTGAGTTAACAATGTATGAAAAATAGTTGAGTAATTTTTAAAGTAAAAAAAAGCATTGTTTTTGATATGTTTTGAAGTGAGAAATTAAAATTTTAATACCAGAGTGAGTTAACAATGTATGAAAAATAGTTGAGTAATTTTTAAAGTAAAAAAAAGCATTGTTTTTGATATGTTTTGAAGTGAGAAATTAAAATTTTAATACCAGAGTGAGTTAACAATGTATGAAAAATAGTTGAGTAATTTTTAAAGTAAAAAAAAGCATTGTTTTTGATATGTTTTGAAGTGAGAAATTAAAATTTTAATACCAGAGTGAGTTAACAATGTATGAAAAATAGTTGAGTAATTTTTAAAGTAAAAAAAAGCATTGTTTTTGATATGTTTTGAAGTGAGAAATTAAAATTTTAATACCAGAGTGAGTTAACAATGTATGAAAAATAGTTGAGTAATTTTTAAAGTAAAAAAAAGCATTGTTTTTGATATGTTTTGAAGTGAGAAATTAAAATTTTAATACCAGAGTGAGTTAACAATGTATGAAAAATAGTTGAGTAATTTTTAAAGTAAAAAAAAGCATTGTTTTTGATATGTTTTGAAGTGAGAAATTAAAATTTTAATACCAGAGTGAGTTAACAATGTATGAAAAATAGTTGAGTAATTTTTAAAGTAAAAAAAAGCATTGTTTTTGATATGTTTTGAAGTGAGAAATTAAAATTTTAATACCAGAGTGAGTTAACAATATATGAAAAATAGTTGAGTAATTTTTAAAGTAAAAAAAGCATTGTTTTTGATATGTTTTGAAGTGAGAAATTAAAATTTTAATACCAGAGTGAGTTAACAATGTATGAAAAATAGTTGAGTAATTTTTAAAGTAAAAAAAGCATTGTTTTTGATATGTTTTGAAGTGAGAAATTAAAATTTTAATACCAGAGTGAGTTAACAATGTATGAAAAATAGTTGAGTAATTTTTAAAGTAAAAAAAGCATTGTTTTTGATATGTTTTGAAGTGAGAAATTAAAATTTAATACCAGAGTGAGTTAACAATGTATGAAAAATAGTTGAGTAATTTTTAAAGTAAAAAAAAGCATTGTTTTTGATATGTTTTGAAGTGAGAAATTAAAATTTTAATACCAGAGTGAGTTAACAATGTATGAAAAATAGTTGAGTAATTTTTAAAGTAAAAAAAAGCATTGTTTTTGATATGTTTTGAAGTGAGAAATTAAAATTTTAATACCAGAGTGAGTTAACAATGTATGAAAAATAGTTGAGTAATTTTTAAAGTAAAAAAAAGCATTGTTTTTGATATGTTTTGAAGTGAGAAATTAAAATTTTAATACCAGAGTGAGTTAACAATGTATGAAAAATAGTTGAGTAATTTTTAAAGTAAAAAAAAGCATTGTTTTTGATATGTTTTGAAGTGAGAAATTAAAATTTTAATACCAGAGTGAGTTAACAATGTATGAAAAATAGTTGAGTAATTTTTAAAGTAAAAAAAAGCATTGTTTTTGATATGTTTTGAAGTGAGAAATTAAAATTTTAATACCAGAGTGAGTTAACAATGTATGAAAAATAGTTGAGTAATTTTTAAAGTAAAAAAAAGCATTGTTTTTGATATGTTTTGAAGTGAGAAATTAAAATTTTAATACCAGAGTGAGTTAACAATGTATGAAAAATAGTTGAGTAATTTTTAAAGTAAAAAAAAAGCATTGTTTTTGATATGTTTTGAAGTGAGAAATTAAAATTTTAATACCAGAGTGAGTTAACAATGTATGAAAAATAGTTGAGTAATTTTTAAAGTAAAAAAAAGCATTGTTTTTGATATGTTTTGAAGTGAGAAATTAAAATTTTAATACCAGAGTGAGTTAACAATGTATGAAAAATAGTTGAGTAATTTTTAAAGTAAAAAAAAGCATTGTTTTTGATATGCTTTGAAGTGAGAATATTTAATTTTAATATTGGAGTAAGTTAACAATGTATGAAAAATAGTTGAGTAATTTTTAAAGTAAAAAAAAGCATTGTTTTTGATATGTTTTGAAGTGAGAAATTAAAATTTTAATACCAGAGTGAGTTAACAATGTATGAAAAATAGTTGAGTAATTTTTAAAGTAAAAAAAAGCATTGTTTTTGATATGTTTTGAAGTGAGAAATTAAAATTTTAATACCAGAGTGAGTTAACAATGTATGAAAAATAGTTGAGTAATTTTTAAAGTAAAAAAAAGCATTGTTTTTGATATGTTTTGAAGTGAGAAATTAAAATTTTAATACCAGAGTGAGTTAACAATGTATGAAAAATAGTTGAGTAATTTTTAAAGTAAAAAAAAGCATTGTTTTTGATATGTTTTGAAGTGAGAAATTAAAATTTTAATACCAGAGTGAGTTAACAATGTATGAAAAATAGTTGAGTAATTTTTAAAGTAAAAAAAAGCATTGTTTTTGATATGTTTTGAAGTGAGAAATTAAAATTTTAATACCAGAGTGAGTTAACAATGTATGAAAAATAGTTGAGTAATTTTTAAAGTAAAAAAAAGCATTGTTTTTGATATGTTTTGAAGTGAGAAATTAAAAAATTAATACCAGAGTGAGTTAACAATATATGAAAAATAGTTGAGTAATTTTTAAAGTAAAAAAAAGCATTGTTTTTGATATGTTTTGAAGTGAGAAATTAAAATTTTAATACCAGAGTGAGTTAACAATGTATGAAAAATAGTTGAGTAATTTTTAAAGTAAAAAAAAGCATTGTTTTTGATATGTTTTGAAGTGAGAAATTAAAATTTTAATACCAGAGTGAGTTAACAATGTATGAAAAATAGTTGAGTAATTTTTAAAGTAAAAAAAAGCATTGTTTTTGATATGTTTTGAAGTGAGAAATTAAAATTTTAATACCAGAGTGAGTTAACAATGTATGAAAAATAGTTGAGTAATTTTTAAAGTAAAAAAAAGCATTGTTTTTGATATGTTTTGAAGTGAGAAATTAAAAAATTAATACCAGAGTGAGTTAACAATGTATGAAAAATAGTTGAGTAATTTTTAAAGTAAAAAAAAGCATTGTTTTTGATATGTTTTGAAGTGAGAAATTAAAAAATTAATACCAGAGTGAGTTAACAATGTATGAAAAATAGTTGAGTAATTTTTAAAGTAAAAAAAAGCATTGTTTTTGATATGTTTTGAAGTGAGAAATTAAAAATTAATACCAGAGTGAGTTAACAATGTATGAAAAATAGTTGAGTAATTTTTAAAGTAAAAAAAAGCATTGTTTTTGATATGTTTTGAAGTGAGAAATTAAAAAATTAATACCAGAGTGAGTTAACAATGTATGAAAAATAGTTGAGTAATTTTTAAAGTAAAAAAAAGCATTGTTTTTGATATGTTTTGAAGTGAGAAATTAAAAAATTAATACCAGAGTGAGTTAACAATGTATGAAAAATAGTTGAGTAATTTTTAAAGTAAAAAAAAGCATTGTTTTTGATATGTTTTGAAGTGAGAAATTAAAATTTTAATACCAGAGTGAGTTAACAATGTATGAAAAATAGTTGAGTAATTTTTAAAGTAAAAAAAAGCATTGTTTTTGATATGTTTTGAAGTGAGAAATTAAAATTTTAATACCAGAGTGAGTTAACAATGTATGAAAAATAGTTGAGTAATTTTTAAAGTAAAAAAAATCATTGTTTTTGATATGTTTTGAAGTGAGAAATTAAAATTTTAATACCAGAGTGAGTTAACAATGTATGAAAAATAGTTGAGTAATTTTTAAAGTAAAAAAAAGCATTGTTTTTGATATGTTTTGAAGTGAGAAATTAAAATTTTAATACCAGAGTGAGTTAACAATGTATGAAAAATAGTTGAGTAATTTTTAAAGTAAAAAAAAAGCATTGTTTTTGATATGTTTTGAAGTGAGAAATTAAAATTTTAATACCAGAGTGAGTTAACAATGTATGAAAAATAGTTGAGTAATTTTTAAAGTAAAAAAAAGCATTGTTTTTGATATGTTTTGAAGTGAGAAATTAAAATTTTAATACCAGAGTGAGTTAACAATGTATGAAAAATAGTTGAGTAATTTTTAAAGTAAAAAAAAGCATTGTTTTTGATATGTTTTGAAGTGAGAAATTAAAATTTTAATACCAGAGTGAGTTAACAATATATGAAAAATAGTTGAGTAATTTTTAAAGTAAAAAAAAGCATTGTTTTTGATATGTTTTGAAGTGAGAAATTAAAAAATTAATACCAGAGTGAGTTAACAATGTATGAAAAATAGTTGAGTAATTTTTAAAGTAAAAAAAAGCATTGTTTTTGATATGTTTTGAAGTGAGAAATTAAAAAATTAATACCAGAGTGAGTTAACAATGTATGAAAAATAGTTGAGTAATTTTTAAAGTAAAAAAAAGCATTGTTTTTGATATGTTTTGAAGTGAGAAATTAAAATTTTAATACCAGAGTGAGTTAACAATGTATGAAAAATAGTTGAGTAATTTTTAAAGTAAAAAAAAGCATTGTTTTTGATATGTTTTGAAAGCATTGTTTTTGATATGTTTTGAAGTGAGAAATTAAAATTTTAATACCAGAGTGAGTTAACAATGTATGAAAAATAGTTGAGTAATTTTTAAAGTAAAAAAAAGCATTGTTTTTGATATGTTTTGAAGTGAGAAATTAAAATTTTAATACCAGAGTGAGTTAACAATGTATGAAAAATAGTTGAGTAATTTTTAAAGTAAAAAAAAGCATTGTTTTTGATATGTTTTGAAGTGAGAAATTAAAATTTTAATACCAGAGTGAGTTAACAATGTATGAAAAATAGTTGAGTAATTTTTAAAGTAAAAAAAAGCATTGTTTTTGATATGTTTTGAAGTGAGAATATTTAATTTTAATACCAGAGTGAGTTAACAATGTATGAAAAATAGTTGAGTAATTTTTAAAGTAAAAAAAAGCATTGTTTTTGATATGTTTTGAAGTGAGAAATTAAAAAATTAATACCAGAGTGAGTTAACAATGTATGAAAAATAGTTGAGTAATTTTTAAAGTAAAAAAAAGCATTGTTTTTGATATGTTTTGAAGTGAGAATATTTAATTTTAATACCAGAGTGAGTTAACAATGTATGAAAAATAGTTGAGTAATTTTTAAAGTAAAAAAAAGCATTGTTTTTGATATGTTTTGAAGTGAGAATATTTAATTTTAATACCAGAGTGAGTTAACAATGTATGAAAAATAGTTGAGTAATTTTTAAAGTAAAAAAAAGCATTGTTTTTGATATGTTTTGAAGTGAGAAATTAAAAAATTAATACCAGAGTGAGTTAACAATATATGAAAAATAGTTGAGTAATTTTTAAAGTAAAAAAAAGCATTGTTTTTGATATGTTTTGAAGTGAGAATATTTAATTTTAATATTGGAGTAAGTTAACAATGTATGAAAAATAGTTGAGTAATTTTTAAAGTAAAAAAAAGCATTGTTTTTGATATGTTTTGAAGTGAGAAATTAAAATTTTAATACCAGAGTGAGTTAACAATGTATGAAAAATAGTTGAGTAATTTTTAAAGTAAAAAAAAGCATTGTTTTTGATATGTTTTGAAGTGAGAATATTAAAATTTTAATACCAGAGTGAGTTAACAATGTATGAAAAATAGTTGAGTAATTTTTAAAGTAAAAAAAAGCATTGTTTTTGATATGTTTTGAAGTGAGAATATTAAAATTTTAATATTGGAGTAAGTTAACAATGTATGAAAAATAGTTGAGTAATTTTTAAAGTAAAAAAAAGCATTGTTTTTGATATGTTTTGAAGTGAGAAATTAAAATTTTAATACCAGAGTGAGTTAACAATGTATGAAAAATAGTTGAGTAATTTTTAAAGTAAAAAAAAAGCATTGTTTTTGATATGTTTTGAAGTGAGAAATTAAAATTTTAATACCAGAGTGAGTTAACAATGTATGAAAAATAGTTGAGTAATTTTTAAAGTAAAAAAAAAGCATTGTTTTTGATATGTTTTGAAGTGAGAAATTAAAATTTTAATACCAGAGTGAGTTAACAATGTATGAAAAATAGTTGAGTAATTTTTAAAGTAAAAAAAAGCATTGTTTTTGATATGTTTTGAAGTGAGAATATTAAAATTTTAATATTGGAGTAAGTTAACAATATATGAAAAATAGTTGAGTAATTTTTAAAGTAAAAAAAAGCATTGTTTTTGATATGTTTTGAAGTGAGAAATTAAAATTTTAATACCAGAGTGAGTTAACAATGTATGAAAGATAGTTGAGTAATTTTTAAAGTAAAAAAAAGCATTGTTTTTGATATGTTTTGAAGTGAGAATATTAAAATTTTAATATTGGAGTAAGTTAACAATGTATGAAAAATAGTTGAGTAATTTTTAAAGTAAAAAAAAGCATTGTTTTTGATATGTTTTGAAGTGAGAAATTAAAATTTTAATACCAGAGTGAGTTAACAATGTATGAAAAATAGTTGAGTAATTTTTAAAGTAAAAAAAAGCATTGTTTTTGATATGTTTTGAAGTGAGAAATTAAAATTTTAATACCAGAGTGAGTTAACAATGTATGAAAAATAGTTGAGTAATTTTTAAAGTAAAAAAAAGAATTGTTTTTGATATGTTTTGAAGTGAGAAATTAAAATTTTTATATTGGAGTAAGTTAACAATGTATGAAAAATAGTTGAGTAATTTTTAAAGTAAAAAAAAGCATTGTTTTTGATATGTTTTGAAGTGAGAAATTAAAATTTTAATATTGGAGTAAGTTAACAATGTATGAAAAATAGTTGAGTAATTTTTAAAGTAAAAAAAAGCATTGTTTTTGATATGTTTTGAAGTGAGAATATTTAATTTTAATACCAGAGTGAGTTAACAATGTATGAAAAATAGTTGAGTAATTTTTAAAGTAAAAAAAAGCATTGTTTTTGATATGTTTTGAAGTGAGAAATTAAAAAATTAATACCAGAGTGAGTTAACAATGTATGAAAAATAGTTGAGTAATTTTTAAAGTAAAAAAAAGCATTGTTTTTGATATGTTTTGAAGTGAGAATATTTAATTTTAATACCAGAGTGAGTTAACAATGTATGAAAAATAGTTGAGTAATTTTTAAAGTAAAAAAAAGCATTGTTTTTGATATGTTTTGAAGTGAGAATATTTAATTTTAATACCAGAGTGAGTTAACAATGTATGAAAAATAGTTGAGTAATTTTTAAAGTAAAAAAAAGCATTGTTTTTGATATGTTTTGAAGTGAGAAATTAAAATTTTAATATTGGAGTAAGTTAACAATGTATGAAAAATAGTTGAGTAATTTTTAAAGTAAAAAAAAGCATTGTTTTTGATATGTTTTGAAGTGAGAATATTTAATTTTAATACCAGAGTGAGTTAACAATGTATGAAAAATAGTTGAGTAATTTTTAAAGTAAAAAAAAGCATTGTTTTTGATATGTTTTGAAGTGAGAAATTAAAAAATTAATACCAGAGTAAGTTAACAATGTATGAAAAATAGTTGAGTAATTTTTAAAGTAAAAAAAAGCATTGTTTTTGATATGTTTTGAAGTGAGAAATTAAAATTTTAATACCAGAGTGAGTTAACAATGTATGAAAAATAGTTGAGTAATTTTTAAAGTAAAAAAAAGCATTGTTTTTGATATGTTTTGAAGTGAGAAATTAAAAATTAATACCAGAGTGAGTTAACAATATATGAAAAATAGTTGAGTAATTTTTAAAGTAAAAAAAAGCATTGTTTTTGATATGTTTTGAAGTGAGAAATTAAAAAATTAATACCAGAGTGAGTTAACAATGTATGAAAAATAGTTGAGTAATTTTTAAAGTAAAAAAAAGCATTGTTTTTGATATGTTTTGAAGTGAGAAATTAAAAAATTAATACCAGAGTGAGTTAACAATGTATGAAAAATAGTTGAGTAATTTTTAAAGTAAAAAAAAGCATTGTTTTTGATATGTTTTGAAGTGAGAATATTTAATTTTAATACCAGAGTGAGTTAACAATGTATGAAAAATAGTTGAGTAATTTTTAAAGTAAAAAAAAGCATTGTTTTTGATATGTTTTGAAGTGAGAAATTAAAAAATTAATACCAGAGTAAGTTAACAATGTATGAAAAATAGTTGAGTAATTTTTAAAGTAAAAAAAAGCATTGTTTTTGATATGTTTTGAAGTGAGAAATTAAAATTTTAATACCAGAGTGAGTTAACAATGTATGAAAAATAGTTGAGTAATTTTTAAAGTAAAAAAAAGCATTGTTTTTGATATGTTTTGAAGTGAGAAATTAAAAAATTAATACCAGAGTGAGTTAACAATGTATGAAAAATAGTTGAGTAATTTTTAAAGTAAAAAAAAGCATTGTTTTTGATATGTTTTGAAGTGAGAATATTTAATTTTAATACCAGAGTGAGTTAACAATGTATGAAAAATAGTTGAGTAATTTTTAAAGTAAAAAAAAGCATTGTTTTTGATATGTTTTGAAGTGAGAAATTAAAAAATTAATACCAGAGTGAGTTAACAATATATGAAAAATAGTTGAGTAATTTTTAAAGTAAAAAAAAGCATTGTTTTTGATATGTTTTGAAGTGAGAATATTTAATTTTAATACCAGAGTGAGTTAACAATGTATGAAAAATAGTTGAGTAATTTTTAAAGTAAAAAAAAGCATTGTTTTTGATATGTTTTGAAGTGAGAATATTTAATTTTAATACCAGAGTGAGTTAACAATGTATGAAAAATAGTTGAGTAATTTTTAAAGTAAAAAAAAGCATTGTTTTTGATATGTTTTGAAGTGAGAAATTAAAATTTTAATACCAGAGTAAGTTAACAATATATGAAAAATAGTTGAGTAATTTTTAAAGTAAAAAAAGCATTGTTTTTGATATGTTTTGAAGTGAGAATATTTAATTTTAATACCAGAGTGAGTTAACAATGTATGAAAAATAGTTGAGTAATTTTTAAAGTAAAAAAAAGCATTGTTTTTGATATGTTTTGAAGTGAGAAATTAAAATTTTAATACCAGAGTGAGTTAACAATGTATGAAAAATAGTTGAGTAATTTTTAAAGTAAAAAAAAGCATTGTTTTTGATATGTTTTGAAGTGAGAAATTAAAATTTTAATACCAGAGTGAGTTAACAATGTATGAAAAATAGTTGAGTAATTTTTAAAGTAAAAAAAAGCATTGTTTTTGATATGTTTTGAAGTGAGAATATTTAATTTTAATACCAGAGTGAGTTAACAATGTATGAAAAATAGTTGAGTAATTTTTAAAGTAAAAAAAAGCATTGTTTTTGATATGTTTTGAAGTGAGAAATTAAAAATTAATACCAGAGTGAGTTAACAATGTATGAAAAATAGTTGAGTAATTTTTAAAGTAAAAAAAGCATTGTTTTTGATATGTTTTGAAGTGAGAAATTAAAATTTTAATACCAGAGTGAGTTAACAATGTATGAAAAATAGTTGAGTAATTTTTAAAGTAAAAAAAAGCATTGTTTTTGATATGTTTTGAAGTGAGAAATTAAAATTTTAATACCAGAGTGAGTTAACAATGTATGAAAAATAGTTGAGTAATTTTTAAAGTAAAAAAAAGCATTGTTTTTGATATGTTTTGAAGTGAGAAATTAAAATTTTAATACCAGAGTGAGTTAACAATGTATGAAAAATAGTTGAGTAATTTTTAAAGTAAAAAAAAGCATTGTTTTTGATATGTTTTGAAGTGAGAATATTTAATTTTAATACCAGAGTTAGTTAACAATGTATGAAAAATAGTTGAGTAATTTTTAAAGTAAAAAAAAGCATTGTTTTTGATATGTTTTGAAGTGAGAATATTTAATTTTAATACCAGAGTGAGTTAACAATGTATGAAAAATAGTTGAGTAATTTTTAAGTAAAAAAAAGCATTGTTTTTGATATGTTTTGAAGTGAGAAATTAAAATTTTAATACCAGAGTGAGTAACAATGTAT
>CAMPDV010005515.1:0-26389 GCA_946699065.1 Loxodes magnus
CATCTACAAGCATATCTTGACTAACCGAATACAGATTCGTAATTATTATATTATTACTAACATTTTGGATTCTCTAACTTATATTTTAGTGCTTGCTACGAAAACTTATCATTAGATATTCTTTTCTTACTTTACTTCTTCACTTTTCTATAGGCTAACTTTCATCTACAAGCATATCTTGACTAACCGAATACAGATTCGTAATTATTATATTATTACTAACATTTTGGATTCTCTAACTTATATTTTAGTGCTTGCTACGCTAACTTATCATTAGATATTCTTTTCTTACTTTACTTCTTCACTTTTCTATAGGCTAACTTTCATCTACAAGCATATCTTGACTAACCGAATACAGATTCGTAATTGTGACATTATTACTAACATTTTGGATTCTCTAACTTATATTTTAGTGCTTGCTACGCTAACTTATCATTAGATATACTTTTCTTACTTTACTTCTTCACTTTTCTATAGGCTAACTTTCATCTACAAGCATATCTTGACTAACCGAATACAGATTCGTAATTGTGACATTATTACTAACATTTTGGATTCTCTAACTTATATTTTAGTGCTTGCTACGAAAACTTATCATTAGATATTCTTTTCTTACTTTACTTCTTCACTTTTCTATAGGCTAACTTTCATCTACAAGCATATCTTGACTAACCGAATACAGATTCGTAATTATTATATTATTACTAACATTTTGGATTCTCTAACTTATATTTTAGTGCTTGCTACGCTAACTTATCATTAGATATTCTTTTCTTACTTTACTTCTTCACTTTTCTATAGGCTAACTTTCATCTACAAGCATATCTTGACTAACCGAATACAGATTCGTAATTGTGACATTATTACTAACATTTTGGATTCTCTACTTATATTTTAGTGCTTGCTACGAAAACTTATCATTAGATATTCTTTTCTTACTTTACTTCTTCACTTTTCTATAGGCTAACTTTCATCTACAAGCATATCTTGACTAACCGAATACAGATTCGTAATTATTATATTATTACTAACATTTTGGATTCTCTAACTTATATTTTAGTGCTTGCTACGCTAACTTATCATTAGATATTCTTTTCTTACTTTACTTCTTCACTTTTCTATAGGCTAACTTTCATCTACAAGCATATCTTGACTAACCGAATACAGATTCGTAATTATTATATTATTACTAACATTTTGGATTCTCTAACTTATATTTAGTGCTTGCTACGCTAACTTATCATTAGATATACTTTTCTTACTTTACTTCTTCACTTTTCTATAGGCTAACTTTCATCTACAAGCATATCTTGACTAACCGAATACAGATTCGTAATTGTGACATTATTACTAACATTTTTGGATTCTCTAACTTATATTTTAGTGCTTGCTACGAAAACTTATCATTAGATATTCTTTTCTTACTTTACTTCTTCACTTTTCTATAGGCTAACTTTCATCTACAAGCATATCTTGACTAACCGAATACAGATTCGTAATTATTATATTATTACTAACATTTTGGATTCTCTAACTTATATTTTAGTGCTTGCTACGCTAACTTATCATTAGATATTCTTTTCTTACTTTACTTCTTCACTTTTCTATAGGCTAACTTTCATCTACAAGCATATCTTGACTAACCGAATACAGATTCGTAATTATTATATTATTACTAACATTTTGGATTCTCTAACTTATATTTTAGTGCTTGCTACGCTAACTTATCATTAGATATTCTTTTCTTACTTTACTTCTTCACTTTTCTATAGGCTAACTTTCATCTACAAGCATATCTTGACTAACCGAATACAGATTCGTAATTGTGACATTATTACTAACATTTTGGATTCTCTAACTTATATTTTAGTGCTTGCTACGAAAACTTATCATTAGATATTCTTTTCTTACTTTACTTCTTCACTTTTCTATAGGCTAACTTTCATCTACAAGCATATCTTGACTAACCGAATACAGATTCGTAATTATTATATTATTACTAACATTTTGGATTCTCTAACTTATATTTTAGTGCTTGCTACGAAAACTTATCATTAGATATTCTTTTCTTACTTTACTTCTTCACTTTTCTATAGGCTAACTTTCATCTACAAGCATATCTTGACTAACCGAATACAGATTCGTAATTGTGACATTATTACTAACATTTTGGATTCTCTAACTTATATTTTAGTGCTTGCTACGAAAACTTATCATTAGATATTCTTTTCTTACTTTACTTCTTCACTTTTCTATAGGCTAACTTTCATCTACAAGCATATCTTGACTAACCGAATACAGATTCGTAATTATTATATTATTACTAACATTTTGGATTCTCTAACTTATATTTTAGTGCTTGCTACGAAAACTTATCATTAGATATTCTTTTCTTACTTTACTTCTTCACTTTTCTATAGGCTAACTTTCATCTACAAGCATATCTTGACTAACCGAATACAGATTCGTAATTATTATATTATTACTAACATTTTGGATTCTCTAACTTATATTTTAGTGCTTGCTACGCTAACTTATCATTAGATATTCTTTTCTTACTTTACTTCTTCACTTTTCTATAGGCTAACTTTCATCTACAAGCATATCTTGACTAACCGAATACAGATTCGTAATTGTGACATTATTACTAACATTTTGGATTCTCTAACTTATATTTTAGTGCTTGCTACGAAAACTTATCATTAGATATTCTTTTCTTACTTTACTTCTTCACTTTTCTATAGGCTAACTTTCATCTACAAGCATATCTTGACTAACCGAATACAGATTCGTAATTATTATATTATTACTAACATTTTGGATTCTCTAACTTATATTTTAGTGCTTGCTACGAAAACTTATCATTAGATATTCTTTTCTTACTTTACTTCTTCACTTTTCTATAGGCTAACTTTCATCTACAAGCATATCTTGACTAACCGAATACAGATTCGTAATTGTGACATTATTACTAACATTTTGGATTCTCTAACTTATATTTTAGTGCTTGCTACGCTAACTTATCATTAGATATTCTTTTCTTACTTTACTTCTTCACTTTTCTATAGGCTAACTTTCATCTACAAGCATATCTTGACTAACCGAATACAGATTCGTAATTATTATATTATTACTAACATTTTGGATTCTCTAACTTATATTTTAGTGCTTGCTACGCTAACTTATCATTAGATATACTTTTCTTACTTTACTTCTTCACTTTTCTATAGGCTAACTTTCATCTACAAGCATATCTTGACTAACCGAATACAGATTCGTAATTATTATATTATTACTAACATTTTGGATTCTCTAACTTATATTTTAGTGCTTGCTACGAAAACTTATCATTAGATATTCTTTTCTTACTTTACTTCTTCACTTTTCTATAGGCTAACTTTCATCTACAAGCATATCTTGACTAACCGAATACAGATTCGTAATTATTATATTATTACTAACATTTTGGATTCTCTAACTTATATTTTAGTGCTTGCTACGCTAACTTATCATTAGATATTCTTTTCTTACTTTACTTCTTCACTTTTCTATAGGCTAACTTTCATCTACAAGCATATCTTGACTAACCGAATACAGATTCGTAATTGTGACATTATTACTAACATTTTGGATTCTCTAACTTATATTTTAGTGCTTGCTACGAAAACTTATCATTAGATATTCTTTTCTTACTTTACTTCTTCACTTTTCTATAGGCTAACTTTCATCTACAAGCATATCTTGACTAACCGAATACAGATTCGTAATTATTATATTATTACTAACATTTTGGATTCTCTAACTTATATTTTAGTGCTTGCTACGCTAACTTATCATTAGATATACTTTTCTTACTTTACTTCTTCACTTTTCTATAGGCTAACTTTCATCTACAAGCATATCTTGACTAACCGAATACAGATTCGTAATTGTGACATTATTACTAACATTTTGGATTCTCTAACTTATATTTTAGTGCTTGCTACGAAAACTTATCATTAGATATTCTTTTCTTACTTTACTTCTTCACTTTTCTATAGGCTAACTTTCATCTACAAGCATATCTTGACTAACCGAATACAGATTCGTAATTATTATATTATTACTAACATTTTGGATTCTCTAACTTATATTTTAGTGCTTGCTACGCTAACTTATCATTAGATATACTTTTCTTACTTTACTTCTTCACTTTTCTATAGGCTAACTTTCATCTACAAGCATATCTTGACTAACCGAATACAGATTCGTAATTGTGACATTATTACTAACATTTTGGATTCTCTAACTTATATTTTAGTGCTTGCTACGAAAACTTATCATTAGATATTCTTTTCTTACTTTACTTCTTCACTTTTCTATAGGCTAACTTTCATCTACAAGCATATCTTGACTAACCGAATACAGATTCGTAATTATTATATTATTACTAACATTTTGGATTCTCTAACTTATATTTTAGTGCTTGCTACGCTAACTTATCATTAGATATACTTTTCTTACTTTACTTCTTCACTTTTCTATAGGCTAACTTTCATCTACAAGCATATCTTGACTAACCGAATACAGATTCGTAATTGTGACATTATTACTAACATTTTGGATTCTCTAACTTATATTTTAGTGCTTGCTACGAAAACTTATCATTAGATATTCTTTTCTTACTTTACTTCTTCACTTTTCTATAGGCTAACTTTCATCTACAAGCATATCTTGACTAACCGAATACAGATTCGTAATTATTATATTATTACTAACATTTTGGATTCTCTAACTTATATTTTAGTGCTTGCTACGCTAACTTATCATTAGATATACTTTTCTTACTTTACTTCTTCACTTTTCTATAGGCTAACTTTCATCTACAAGCATATCTTGACTAACCGAATACAGATTCGTAATTGTGACATTATTACTAACATTTTGGATTCTCTAACTTATATTTTAGTGCTTGCTACGAAAACTTATCATTAGATATTCTTTTCTTACTTTACTTCTTCACTTTTCTATAGGCTAACTTTCATCTACAAGCATATCTTGACTAACCGAATACAGATTCGTAATTATTATATTATTACTAACATTTTGGATTCTCTAACTTATATTTTAGTGCTTGCTACGCTAACTTATCATTAGATATACTTTTCTTACTTTACTTCTTCACTTTTCTATAGGCTAACTTTCATCTACAAGCATATCTTGACTAACCGAATACAGATTCGTAATTATTATATTATTACTAACATTTTGGATTCTCTAACTTATATTTTAGTGCTTGCTACGAAAACTTATCATTAGATATTCTTTTCTTACTTTACTTCTTCACTTTTCTATAGGCTAACTTTCATCTACAAGCATATCTTGACTAACCGAATACAGATTCGTAATTATTATATTATTACTAACATTTTGGATTCTCTAACTTATATTTTAGTGCTTGCTACGCTAACTTATCATTAGATATTCTTTTCTTACTTTACTTCTTCACTTTTCTATAGGCTAACTTTCATCTACAAGCATATCTTGACTAACCGAATACAGATTCGTAATTGTGACATTATTACTAACATTTTGGATTCTCTAACTTATATTTTAGTGCTTGCTACGAAAACTTATCATTAGATATTCTTTTCTTACTTTACTTCTTCACTTTTCTATAGGCTAACTTTCATCTACAAGCATATCTTGACTAACCGAATACAGATTCGTAATTATTATATTATTACTAACATTTTGGATTCTCTAACTTATATTTTAGTGCTTGCTACGCTAACTTATCATTAGATATACTTTTCTTACTTTACTTCTTCACTTTTCTATAGGCTAACTTTCATCTACAAGCATATCTTGGACTAACCGAATACAGATTCGTAATTGTGACATTATTACTAACATTTTGGATTCTCTAACTTATATTTTAGTGCTTGCTACGAAAACTTATCATTAGATATTCTTTTCTTACTTTACTTCTTCACTTTTCTATAGGCTAACTTTCATCTACAAGCATATCTTGACTAACCGAATACAGATTCGTAATTATTATATTATTACTAACATTTTGGATTCTCTAACTTATATTTTAGTGCTTGCTACGCTAACTTATCATTAGATATACTTTTCTTACTTTACTTCTTCACTTTTCTATAGGCTAACTTTCATCTACAAGCATATCTTGACTAACCGAATACAGATTCGTAATTGTGACATTATTACTAACATTTTGGATTCTCTAACTTATATTTTAGTGCTTGCTACGAAAACTTATCATTAGATATTCTTTTCTTACTTTACTTCTTCACTTTTCTATAGGCTAACTTTCATCTACAAGCATATCTTGACTAACCGAATACAGATTCGTAATTATTATATTATTACTAACATTTTGGATTCTCTAACTTATATTTTAGTGCTTGCTACGCTAACTTATCATTAGATATACTTTTCTTACTTTACTTCTTCACTTTTCTATAGGCTAACTTTCATCTACAAGCATATCTTGACTAACCGAATACAGATTCGTAATTGTGACATTATTACTAACATTTTGGATTCTCTAACTTATATTTTAGTGCTTGCTACGAAAACTTATCATTAGATATTCTTTTCTTACTTTACTTCTTCACTTTTCTATAGGCTAACTTTCATCTACAAGCATATCTTGACTAACCGAATACAGATTCGTAATTATTATATTATTACTAACATTTTGGATTCTCTAACTTATATTTTAGTGCTTGCTACGCTAACTTATCATTAGATATACTTTTCTTACTTTACTTCTTCACTTTTCTATAGGCTAACTTTCATCTACAAGCATATCTTGACTAACCGAATACAGATTCGTAATTGTGACATTATTACTAACATTTTGGATTCTCTAACTTATATTTTAGTGCTTGCTACGAAAACTTATCATTAGATATTCTTTTCTTACTTTACTTCTTCACTTTTCTATAGGCTAACTTTCATCTACAAGCATATCTTGACTAACCGAATACAGATTCGTAATTATTATATTATTACTAACATTTTGGATTCTCTAACTTATATTTTAGTGCTTGCTACGCTAACTTATCATTAGATATTCTTTTCTTACTTTACTTCTTCACTTTTCTATAGGCTAACTTTCATCTACAAGCATATCTTGACTAACCGAATACAGATTCGTAATTGTGACATTATTACTAACATTTTGGATTCTCTAACTTATATTTTAGTGCTTGCTACGAAAACTTATCATTAGATATTCTTTTCTTACTTTACTTCTTCACTTTTCTATAGGCTAACTTTCATCTACAAGCATATCTTGACTAACCGAATACAGATTCGTAATTATTATATTATTACTAACATTTTGGATTCTCTAACTTATATTTTAGTGCTTGCTACGCTAACTTATCATTAGATATACTTTTCTTACTTTACTTCTTCACTTTTCTATAGGCTAACTTTCATCTACAAGCATATCTTGACTAACCGAATACAGATTCGTAATTGTGACATTATTACTAACATTTTGGATTCTCTAACTTATATTTTAGTGCTTGCTACGAAAACTTATCATTAGATATTCTTTTCTTACTTTACTTCTTCACTTTTCTATAGGCTAACTTTCATCTACAAGCATATCTTGACTAACCGAATACAGATTCGTAATTATTATATTATTACTAACATTTTGGATTCTCTAACTTATATTTTAGTGCTTGCTACGCTAACTTATCATTAGATATACTTTTCTTACTTTACTTCTTCACTTTTCTATAGGCTAACTTTCATCTACAAGCATATCTTGACTAACCGAATACAGATTCGTAATTGTGACATTATTACTAACATTTTGGATTCTCTAACTTATATTTTAGTGCTTGCTACGCTAACTTATCATTAGATATTCTTTTCTTACTTTACTTCTTCACTTTTCTATAGGCTAACTTTCATCTACAAGCATATCTTGACTAACCGAATACAGATTCGTAATTATTATATTATTACTAACATTTTGGATTCTCTAACTTATATTTTAGTGCTTGCTACGCTAACTTATCATTAGATATTCTTTTCTTACTTTACTTCTTCACTTTTCTATAGGCTAACTTTCATCTACAAGCATATCTTGACTAACCGAATACAGATTCGTAATTATTATATTATTACTAACATTTTGGATTCTCTAACTTATATTTTAGTGCTTGCTACGCTAACTTATCATTAGATATACTTTTCTTACTTTACTTCTTCACTTTTCTATAGGCTAACTTTCATCTACAAGCATATCTTGACTAACCGAATACAGATTCGTAATTGTGACATTATTACTAACATTTTGGATTCTCTAACTTATATTTTAGTGCTTGCTACGAAAACTTATCATTAGATATTCTTTTCTTACTTTACTTCTTCACTTTTCTATAGGCTAACTTTCATCTACAAGCATATCTTGACTACCGAATACAGATTCGTAATTATTATATTATTGACTAACATTTTGGATTCTCTAACTTATATTTTAGTGCTTGCTACGCTAACTTATCATTAGATATTCTTTTCTTACTTTACTTCTTCACTTTTCTATAGGCTAACTTTCATCTACAAGCATATCTTGACTAACCGAATACAGATTCGTAATTGTGACATTATTACTAACATTTTGGATTCTCTAACTTATATTTTAGTGCTTGCTACCGAAAACTTATCATTAGATATTCTTTTCTTACTTTACTTCTTCACTTTTCTATAGGCTAACTTTCATCTACAAGCATATCTTGACTAACCGAATACAGATTCGTAATTATTATATTATTACTAACATTTTGGATTCTCTAACTTATATTTTAGTGCTTGCTACGCTAACTTATCATTAGATATTTCTTTTCTTACTTTACTTCTTCACTTTTCTATAGGCTAACTTTCATCTACAAGCATATCTTGACTAACCGAATACAGATTCGTAATTATTATATTATTACTAACATTTTGGATTCTCTAACTTATATTTTAGTGCTTGCTACGCTAACTTATCATTAGATATTCTTTTCTTACTTTACTTCTTCACTTTTCTATAGGCTAACTTTCATCTACAAGCATATCTTGACTAACCGAATACAGATTCGTAATTGTGACATTATTACTAACATTTTGGATTCTCTAACTTATATTTTAGTGCTTGCTACGAAAACTTATCATTAGATATTCTTTTCTTACTTTACTTCTTCACTTTTCTATAGGCTAACTTTCATCTACAAGCATATCTTGACTAACCGAATACAGATTCGTAATTATTATATTATTACTAACATTTTGGATTCTCTAACTTATATTTTAGTGCTTGCTACGCTAACTTATCATTAGATATACTTTTCTTACTTTACTTCTTCACTTTTCTATAGGCTAACTTTCATCTACAAGCATATCTTGACTAACCGAATACAGATTCGTAATTGTGACATTATTACTAACATTTTGGATTCTCTAACTTATATTTTAGTGCTTGCTACGAAAACTTATCATTAGATATTCTTTTCTTACTTTACTTCTTCACTTTTCTATAGGCTAACTTTCATCTACAAGCATATCTTGACTAACCGAATACAGATTCGTAATTATTATATTATTACTAACATTTTGGATTCTCTAACTTATATTTTAGTGCTTGCTACGCTAACTTATCATTAGATATACTTTTCTTACTTTACTTCTTCACTTTTCTATAGGCTAACTTTCATCTACAAGCATATCTTGACTAACCGAATACAGATTCGTAATTGTGACATTATTACTAACATTTTGGATTCTCTAACTTATATTTTAGTGCTTGCTACGAAAACTTATCATTAGATATTCTTTTCTTACTTTACTTCTTCACTTTTCTATAGGCTAACTTTCATCTACAAGCATATCTTGACTAACCGAATACAGATTCGTAATTATTATATTATTACTAACATTTTGGATTCTCTAACTTATATTTTAGTGCTTGCTACGCTAACTTATCATTAGATATTCTTTTCTTACTTTACTTCTTCACTTTTCTATAGGCTAACTTTCATCTACAAGCATATCTTGACTAACCGAATACAGATTCGTAATTATTATATTATTACTAACATTTTGGATTCTCTAACTTATATTTTAGTGCTTGCTACGCTAACTTATCATTAGATATACTTTTCTTACTTTACTTCTTCACTTTTCTATAGGCTAACTTTCATCTACAAGCATATCTTGACTAACCGAATACAGATTCGTAATTGTGACATTATTACTAACATTTTGGATTCTCTAACTTATATTTTAGTGCTTGCTACGAAAACTTATCATTAGATATTCTTTTCTTACTTTACTTCTTCACTTTTCTATAGGCTAACTTTCATCTACAAGCATATCTTGACTAACCGAATACAGATTCGTAATTATTATATTATTACTAACATTTTGGATTCTCTAACTTATATTTTAGTGCTTGCTACGCTAACTTATCATTAGATATACTTTTCTTACTTTACTTCTTCACTTTTCTATAGGCTAACTTTCATCTACAAGCATATCTTGACTAACCGAATACAGATTCGTAATTGTGACATTATTACTAACATTTTGGATTCTCTAACTTATATTTTAGTGCTTGCTACGAAAACTTATCATTAGATATTCTTTTCTTACTTTACTTCTTCACTTTTCTATAGGCTAACTTTCATCTACAAGCATATCTTGACTAACCGAATACAGATTCGTAATTGTGACATTATTACTAACATTTTGGATTCTCTAACTTATATTTTAGTGCTTGCTACGAAAACTTATCATTAGATATTCTTTTCTTACTTTACTTCTTCACTTTTCTATAGGCTAACTTTCATCTACAAGCATATCTTGACTAACCGAATACAGATTCGTAATTATTATATTATTACTAACATTTTGGATTCTCTAACTTATATTTTAGTGCTTGCTACGCTAACTTATCATTAGATATTCTTTTCTTACTTTACTTCTTCACTTTTCTATAGGCTAACTTTCATCTACAAGCATATCTTGACTAACCGAATACAGATTCGTAATTATTATATTATTACTAACATTTTGGATTCTCTAACTTATATTTTAGTGCTTGCTACGCTAACTTATCATTAGATATTCTTTTCTTACTTTACTTCTTCACTTTTCTATAGGCTAACTTTCATCTACAAGCATATCTTGACTAACCGAATACAGATTCGTAATTGTGACATTATTACTAACATTTTGGATTCTCTAACTTATATTTTAGTGCTTGCTACGAAAACTTATCATTAGATATTCTTTTCTTACTTTACTTCTTCACTTTTCTATAGGCTAACTTTCATCTACAAGCATATCTTGACTAACCGAATACAGATTCGTAATTATTATATTATTACTAACATTTTGGATTCTCTAACTTATATTTTAGTGCTTGCTACGCTAACTTATCATTAGATATACTTTTCTTACTTTACTTCTTCACTTTTCTATAGGCTAACTTTCATCTACAAGCATATCTTGACTAACCGAATACAGATTCGTAATTGTGACATTATTACTAACATTTTGGATTCTCTAACTTATATTTTAGTGCTTGCTACGAAAACTTATCATTAGATATTCTTTTCTTACTTTACTTCTTCACTTTTCTATAGGCTAACTTTCATCTACAAGCATATCTTGACTAACCGAATACAGATTCGTAATTATTATATTATTACTAACATTTTGGATTCTCTAACTTATATTTTAGTGCTTGCTACGCTAACTTATCATTAGATATTCTTTTCTTACTTTACTTCTTCACTTTTCTATAGGCTAACTTTCATCTACAAGCATATCTTGACTAACCGAATACAGATTCGTAATTGTGACATTATTACTAACATTTTGGATTCTCTAACTTATATTTTAGTGCTTGCTACGAAAACTTATCATTAGATATTCTTTTCTTACTTTACTTCTTCACTTTTCTATAGGCTAACTTTCATCTACAAGCATATCTTGACTAACCGAATACAGATTCGTAATTATTATATTATTACTAACATTTTGGATTCTCTAACTTATATTTTAGTGCTTGCTACGCTAACTTATCATTAGATATTCTTTTCTTACTTTACTTCTTCACTTTTCTATAGGCTAACTTTCATCTACAAGCATATCTTGACTAACCGAATACAGATTCGTAATTGTGACATTATTACTAACATTTTGGATTCTCTAACTTATATTTTAGTGCTTGCTACGAAAACTTATCATTAGATATTCTTTTCTTACTTTACTTCTTCACTTTTCTATAGGCTAACTTTCATCTACAAGCATATCTTGACTAACCGAATACAGATTCGTAATTATTATATTATTACTAACATTTTGGATTCTCTAACTTATATTTTAGTGCTTGCTACGCTAACTTATCATTAGATATTCTTTTCTTACTTTACTTCTTCACTTTTCTATAGGCTAACTTTCATCTACAAGCATATCTTGACTAACCGAATACAGATTCGTAATTGTGACATTATTACATTTTGGATTCTCTAACTTATATTTTAGTGCTTGCTACGAAAACTTATCATTAGATATTCTTTTCTACTTTACTTCTTCACTTTTCTATAGGCTAACTTTCATCTACAAGCATATCTTGACTAACCGAATACAGATTCGTAATTATTATATTATTACTAACATTTTGGATTCTCTAACTTATATTTTAGTGCTTGCTACGCTAACTTATCATTAGATATTCTTTTCTTACTTTACTTCTTCACTTTTCTATAGGCTAACTTTCATCTACAAGCATATCTTGACTAACCGAATACAGATTCGTAATTATTATATTATTACTAACATTTTGGATTCTCTAACTTATATTTTAGTGCTTGCTACGCTAACTTATCATTAGATATTCTTTTCTTACTTTACTTCTTCACTTTTCTATAGGCTAACTTTCATCTACAAGCATATCTTGACTAACCGAATACAGATTCGTAATTGTGACATTATTACTAACATTTTGGATTCTCTAACTTATATTTTAGTGCTTGCTACGAAAACTTATCATTAGATATTCTTTTCTTACTTTACTTCTTCACTTTTCTATAGGCTAACTTTCATCTACAAGCATATCTTGACTAACCGAATACAGATTCGTAATTATTATATTATTACTAACATTTTGGATTCTCTAACTTATATTTTAGTGCTTGCTACGCTAACTTATCATTAGATATTCTTTTCTTACTTTACTTCTTCACTTTTCTATAGGCTAACTTTCATCTACAAGCATATCTTGACTAACCGAATACAGATTCGTAATTGTGACATTATTACTAACATTTTGGATTCTCTAACTTATATTTTAGTGCTTGCTACGAAAACTTATCATTAGATATTCTTTTCTTACTTTACTTCTTCACTTTTCTATAGGCTAACTTTCATCTACAAGCATATCTTGACTAACCGAATACAGATTCGTAATTATTATTATTACTAACATTTTGGATTCTCTAACTTATATTTTAGTGCTTGCTACGAAAACTTATCATTAGATATTCTTTTCTTACTTTACTTCTTCACTTTTCTATAGGCTAACTTTCATCTACAAGCATATCTTGACTAACCGAATACAGATTCGTAATTGTGACATTATTACTTCTTCACTTTTCTATAGGCTAACTTTCATCTACAAGCATATCTTGACTAACCGAATACAGATTCGTAATTGTGACATTATTACTAACATTTTGGATTCTCTAACTTATATTTTAGTGCTTGCTACGAAAACTTATCATTAGATATTCTTTTCTTACTTTACTTCTTCACTTTTCTATAGGCTAACTTTCATCTACAAGCATATCTTGACTAACCGAATACAGATTCGTAATTATTATATTATTACTAACATTTTGGATTCTCTAACTTATATTTAAGTTAGAGAATCCAAAATGTTAGTAATAATATAATAATTACGAATCTGTATTCGGTTAGTCAAGATATGCTTGTAGATGAAAGTTAGCCTATAGAAAAGTGAAGAAGTAAAGTAAGAAAAGAATATCTAATGATAAGTTTTCGTAGCAAGCACTAAAATATAAGTTAGAGAATCCAAAATGTTAGTAATAATGTCACAATTACGAATCTGTATTCGGTTAGTCAAGATATGCTTGTAGATGAAAGTTAGCTATAGAAAAGTGAAGAAGTAATAATGTCACAATTACGAATCTGTATTCGGTTAGTCAAGATATGCTTGTAGATGAAAGTTAGCCTATAGAAAAGTGAAGAAGTAAAGTAAGAAAAGAATATCTAATGATAAGTTAGCGTAGCAAGCACTAAAATATAAGTTAGAGAATCCAAAATGTTAGTAATAATATAATAATTACGAATCTGTATTCGGTTAGTCAAGATATGCTTGTAGATGAAAGTTAGCCTATAGAAAAGTGAAGAAGTAAAGTAAGAAAAGAATATCTAATGATAAGTTTTCGTAGCAAGCACTAAAATATAAGTTAGAGAATCCAAAATGTTAGTAATAATTACGAATCTGTATTCGGTTAGTCAAGATATGCTTGTAGATGAAAGTTAGCCTATAGAAAAGTGAAGAAGTAAAGTAAGAAAAGAATATCTAATGATAAGTTAGCGTAGCAAGCACTAAAATATAAGTTAGAGAATCCAAAATGTTAGTAATAATATAATAATTACGAATCTGTATTCGGTTAGTCAAGATATGCTTGTAGATGAAAGTTAGCCTATAGAAAAGTGAAGAAGTAAAGTAAGAAAAGAATATCTAATGATAAGTTTTCGTAGCAAGCACTAAAATATAAGTTAGAGAATCCAAAATGTTAGTAATAATGTCACAATTACGAATCTGTATTCGGTTAGTCAAGATATGCTTGTAGATGAAAGTTAGCCTATAGAAAAGTGAAGAAGTAAAGTAAGAAAAGAATATCTAATGATAAGTTTTCGTAGCAAGCACTAAATATAAGTTAGAGAATCCAAAATGTTAGTAATAATGTCACAATTACGAATCTGTATTCGGTTAGTCAAGATATGCTTGTAGATGAAAGTTAGCCTATAGAAAAGTGAAGAAGTAAAGTAAGAAAAGTATATCTAATGATAAGTTAGCGTAGCAAGCACTAAAATATAAGTTAGAGAATCCAAAATGTTAGTAATAATATAATAATTACGAATCTGTATTCGGTTAGTCAAGATATGCTTGTAGATGAAAGTTAGCCTATAGAAAGTGAAGAAGTAAAGTAAGAAAAGAATATCTAATGATAAGTTTTCGTAGCAAGCACTAAAATATAAGTTAGAGAATCCAAAATGTTAGTAATAATGTCACAATTACGAATCTGTATTCGGTTAGTCAAGATATGCTTGTAGATGAAAGTTAGCCTATAGAAAAGTGAAGAAGTAAAGTAAGAAAAGTATATCTAATGATAAGTTAGCGTAGCAAGCACTAAAATATAAGTTAGAGAATCCAAATGTTAGTAATAATATAATAATTACGAATCTGTATTCGGTTAGTCAAGATATGCTTGTAGATGAAAGTTAGCCTATAGAAAGTGAAGAAGTAAAGTAAGAAAAGAATATCTAATGATAAGTTTTCGTAGCAAGCACTAAAATATAAGTTAGAGAATCCAAAATGTTAGTAATAATGTCACAATTACGAATCTGTATTCGGTTAGTCAAGATATGCTTGTAGATGAAAGTTAGCCTATAGAAAAGTGAAGAAGTAAAGTAAGAAAAGAATATCTAATGATAAGTTAGCGTAGCAAGCACTAAAATATAAGTTAGAGAATCCAAAATGTTAGTAATAATATAATAATTACGAATCTGTATTCGGTTAGTCAAGATATGCTTGTAGATGAAAGTTAGCCTATAGAAAAGTGAAGAAGTAAAGTAAGAAAAGAATATCTAATGATAAGTTTTCGTAGCAAGCACTAAAATATAAGTTAGAGAATCCAAAATGTTAGTAATAATGTCACAATTACGAATCTGTATTCGGTTAGTCAAGATATGCTTGTAGATGAAAGTTAGCCTATAGAAAAGTGAAGAAGTAAAGTAAGAAAAGAATATCTAATGATAAGTTAGCGTAGCAAGCACTAAAATATAAGTTAGAGAATCCAAAATGTTAGTAATAATATAATAATTACGAATCTGTATTCGGTTAGTCAAGATATGCTTGTAGATGAAAGTTAGCCTATAGAAAAGTGAAGAAGTAAAGTAAGAAAAGAATATCTAATGATAAGTTTTCGTAGCAAGCACTAAAATATAAGTTAGAGAATCCAAAATGTTAGTAATAATGTCACAATTACGAATCTGTATTCGGTTAGTCAAGATATGCTTGTAGATGAAAGTTAGCCTATAGAAAAGTGAAGAAGTAAAGTAAGAAAAGAATATCTAATGATAAGTTAGCGTAGCAAGCACTAAAATATAAGTTAGAGAATCCAAAATGTTAGTAATAATATAATAATTACGAATCTGTATTCGGTTAGTCAAGATATGCTTGTAGATGAAAGTTAGCCTATAGAAAAGTGAAGAAGTAAAGTAAGAAAAGAATATCTAATGATAAGTTTTCGTAGCAAGCACTAAATATAAGTTAGAGAATCCAAAATGTTAGTAATAATGTCACAATTACGAATCTGTATTCGGTTAGTCAAGATATGCTTGTAGATGAAAGTTAGCCTATAGAAAGTGAAGAAGTAAAGTAAGAAAAGAATATCTAATGATAAGTTTTCGTAGCAAGCACTAAAATATAAGTTAGAGAATCCAAAATGTTAGTAATAATGTCACAATTACGAATCTGTATTCGGTTAGTCACGATATGCTTGTAGATGAAAGTTAGCCTATAGAAAAGTGAAGAAGTAAAGTAAGAAAAGTATATCTAATGATAAGTTAGCGTAGCAAGCACTAAAATATAAGTTAGAGAATCCAAAATGTTAGTAATAATATAATAATTACGAATCTGTATTCGGTTAGTCAAGATATGCTTGTAGATGAAAGTTAGCCTATAGAAAAGTGAAGAAGTAAAGTAAGAAAAGAATATCTAATGATAAGTTTTCGTAGCACGCACTAAAATATAAGTTAGAGAATCCAAAATGTTAGTAATAATGTCACAATTACGAATCTGTATTCGGTTAGTCAAGATATGCTTGTAGATGAAAGTTAGCCTATAGAAAAGTGAAGAAGTAAAGTAAGAAAAGTATATCTACTGATAAGTTAGCGTAGCAAGCACTAAAATATAAGTTAGAGAATCCAAAATGTTAGTAATAATATAATAATTACGAATCTGTATTCGGTTAGTCAAGATATGCTTGTAGATGAAAGTTAGCCTATAGAAAAGTGAAGAAGTAAAGTAAGAAAAGAATATCTAATGATAAGTTTTCGTAGCAAGCACTAAAATATAAGTTAGAGAATCCAAAATGTTAGTAATAATGTCACAATTACGAATCTGTATTCGGTTAGTCAAGATATGCTTGTAGATGAAAGTTAGCCTATAGAAAAGTGAAGAAGTAAAGTAAGAAAAGAATATCTAATGATAAGTTAGCGTAGCAAGCACTAAAATATAAGTTAGAGAATCCAAAATGTTAGTAATAATATAATAATTACGAATCTGTATTCGGTTAGTCAAGATATGCTTGTAGATGAAAGTTAGCCTATAGAAAAGTGAAGAAGTAAAGTAAGAAAAGAATATCTAATGATAAGTTTTCGTAGCAAGCACTAAAATATAAGTTAGAGAATCCAAAATGTTAGTAATAATATAATAATTACGAATCTGTATTCGGTTAGTCAAGATATGCTTGTAGATGAAAGTTAGCCTATAGAAAAGTGAAGAAGTAAAGTAAGAAAAGTATATCTAATGATAAGTTAGCGTAGCAAGCACTAAAATATAAGTTAGAGAATCCAAAATGTTAGTAATAATATAATAATTACGAATCTGTATTCGGTTAGTCAAGATATGCTTGTAGATGAAAGTTAGCCTATAGAAAAGTGAAGAAGTAAGTAAGAAAAGAATATCTAATGATAAGTTTTCGTAGCAAGCACTAAAATATAAGTTAGAGAATCCAAAATGTTAGTAATAATGTCACAATTACGAATCTGTATTCGGTTAGTCAAGATATGCTTGTAGATGAAAGTTAGCCTATAGAAAAGTGAAGAAGTAAAGTAAGAAAAGAATATCTAATGATAAGTTAGCGTAGCAAGCACTAAAATATAAGTTAGAGAATCCAAAATGTTAGTAATAATATAATAATTACGAATCTGTATTCGGTTAGTCAAGATATGCTTGTAGATGAAAGTTAGCCTATAGAAAAGTGAAGAAGTAAAGTAAGAAAAGAATATCTAATGATAAGTTTTCGTAGCAAGCACTAAAATATAAGTTAGAGAATCCAAAATGTTAGTAATAATATAATAATTACGAATCTGTATTCGGTTAGTCAAGATATGCTTGTAGATGAAAGTTAGCCTATAGAAAAGTGAAGAAGTAAAGTAAGAAAAGAATATCTAATGATAAGTTTTCGTAGCAAGCACTAAAATATAAGTTAGAGAATCCAAATGTTAGTAATAATGTCACAATTACGAATCTGTATTCGGTTAGTCAAGATATGCTTGTAGATGAAAGTTAGCCTATAGAAAAGTGAAGAAGTAAAGTAAGAAAAGAATATCTAATGATAAGTTAGCGTAGCAAGCACTAAAATATAAGTTAGAGAATCCAAAATGTTAGTAATAATATAATAATTACGAATCTGTATTCGGTTAGTCAAGATATGCTTGTAGATGAAAGTTAGCCTATAGAAAAGTGAAGAAGTAAAGTAAGAAAAGAATATCTAATGATAAGTTTTCGTAGCAAGCACTAAAATATAAGTTAGAGAATCCAAATGTTAGTAATAATGTCACAATTACGAATCTGTATTCGGTTAGTCAAGATATGCTTGTAGATGAAAGTTAGCCTATAGAAAAGTGAAGAAGTAAAGTAAGAAAAGAATATCTAATGATAAGTTTTCGTAGCAAGCACTAAAATATAAGTTAGAGAATCCAAAATGTTAGTAATAATGTCACAATTACGAATCTGTATTCGGTTAGTCAAGATATGCTTGTAGATGAAAGTTAGCCTATAGAAAAGTGAAGAAGTAAAGTAAGAAAAGAATATCTAATGATAAGTTTTCGTAGCAAGCACTAAATATAAGTTAGAGAATCCAAAATGTTAGTAATAATATAATAATTACGAATCTGTATTCGGTTAGTCAAGATATGCTTGTAGATGAAAGTTAGCCTATAGAAAAGTGAAGAAGTAAAGTAAGAAAAGTATATCTAATGATAAGTTAGCGTAGCAAGCACTAAAATATAAGTTAGAGAATCCAAATGTTAGTAATAATATAATAATTACGAATCTGTATTCGGTTAGTCAAGATATGCTTGTAGATGAAAGTTAGCCTATAGAAAAGTGAAGAAGTAAAGTAAGAAAAGAATATCTAATGATAAGTTTTCGTAGCAAGCACTAAAATATAAGTTAGAGAATCCAAAATGTTAGTAATAATGTCACAATTACGAATCTGTATTCGGTTAGTCAAGATATGCTTGTAGATGAAAGTTAGCCTATAGAAAAGTGAAGAAGTAAAGTAAGAAAAGAATATCTAATGATAAGTTAGCGTAGCAGCACTAAAATATAAGTTAGAGAATCCAAAATGTTAGTAATAATATAATAATTACGAATCTGTATTCGGTTAGTCAAGATATGCTTGTAGATGAAGTTAGCCTATAGAAAAGTGAAGAAGTAAAGTAAGAAAGAATATCTAATGATAAGTTTTCGTAGCAAGCACTAAAATATAAGTTAGAGAATCCAAATGTTAGTAATAATATAATAATTACGAATCTGTATTCGGTTAGTCAAGATATGCTTGTAGATGAAAGTTAGCCTATAGAAAAGTGAAGAAGTAAAGTAAGAAAAGAATATCTAATGATAAGTTTTCGTAGCAAGCACTAAAATATAAGTTAGAGAATCCAAAATGTTAGTAATAATGTCACAATTACGAATCTGTATTCGGTTAGTCAAGATATGCTTGTAGATGAAAGTTAGCCTATAGAACAGTGAAGAAGTAAAGTAAGAAAAGAATATCTAATGATAAGTTAGCGTAGCAAGCACTAAAATATAAGTTAGAGAATCCAAAATGTTAGTAATAATATAATAATTACGAATCTGTATTCGGTTAGTCAAGATATGCTTGTAGATGAAAGTTAGCCTATAGAAAAGTGAAGAAGTAAAGTAAGAAAAGAATATCTAATGATAAGTTTTCGTAGCAAGCACTAAAATATAAGTTAGAGAATCCAAAATGTTAGTAATAATGTCACAATTACGAATCTGTATTCGGTTAGTCAAGATATGCTTGTAGATGAAAGTTAGCCTATAGAAAAGTGAAGAAGTAAAGTAAGAAAAGAATATCTAATGATAAGTTTTCGTAGCAAGCACTAAAATATAAGTTAGAGAATCCAAAATGTTAGTAATAATGTCACAATTACGAATCTGTATTCGGTTAGTCAAGATATGCTTGTAGATGAAAGTTAGCCTATAGAAAAGTGAAGAAGTAAAGTAAGAAAAGAATATCTAATGATAAGTTAGCGTAGCAAGCACTAAAATATAAGTTAGAGAATCCAAAATGTTAGTAATAATATAATAATTACGAATCTGTATTCGGTTAGTCAAGATATGCTTGTAGATGAAAGTTAGCCTATAGAAAAGTGAAGAAGTAAAGTAAGAAAAGAATATCTAATGATAAGTTTTCGTAGCAAGCACTAAAATATAAGTTAGAGAATCCAAAATGTTAGTAATAATATAATAATTACGAATCTGTATTCGGTTAGTCAAGATATGCTTGTAGATGAAAGTTAGCCTATAGAAAAGTGAAGAAGTAAAGTAAGAAAGAATATCTAATGATAAGTTTTCGTAGCAAGCACTAAAATATAAGTTAGAGAATCCAAATGTTAGTAATAATGTCACAATTACGAATCTGTATTCGGTTAGTCAAGATATGCTTGTAGATGAAAGTTAGCCTATAGAAAAGTGAAGAAGTAAAGTAAGAAAAGAATATCTAATGATAAGTTAGCGTAGCAAGCACTAAAATATAAGTTAGAGAATCCAAAATGTTAGTAATAATATAATAATACGAATCTGTATTCGGTTAGTCAAGATATGCTTGTAGATGAAAGTTAGCCTATAGAAAAGTGAAGAAGTAAAGTAAGAAAAGAATATCTAATGATAAGTTTTCGTAGCAAGCACTAAAATATAAGTTAGAGAATCCAAATGTTAGTAATAATGTCACAATTACGAATCTGTATTCGGTTAGTCAAGATATGCTTGTAGATGAAAGTTAGCCTATAGAAAAGTGAAGAAGTAAAGTAAGAAAAGTATATCTAATGATAAGTTAGCGTAGCAAGCACTAAAATATAAGTTAGAGAATCCAAAATGTTAGTAATAATATAATAATTACGAATCTGTATTCGGTTAGTCAAGATATGCTTGTAGATGAAAGTTAGCCTATAGAAAAGTGAAGAAGTAAAGTAAGAAAAGAATATCTAATGATAAGTTTTCGTAGCAAGCACTAAAATATAAGTTAGAGAATCCAAAATGTTAGTAATAATGTCACAATTACGAATCTGTATTCGGTTAGTCAAGATATGCTTGTAGATGAAAGTTAGCCTATAGAAAAGTGAAGAAGTAAAGTAAGAAAAGAATATCTAATGATAAGTTAGCGTAGCAAGCACTAAAATATAAGTTAGAGAATCCAAAATGTTAGTAATAATATAATAATTACGAATCTGTATTCGGTTAGTCAAGATATGCTTGTAGATGAAAGTTAGCCTATAGAAAAGTGAAGAAGTAAAGTAAGAAAAGAATATCTAATGATAAGTTAGCGTAGCAAGCACTAAAATATAAGTTAGAGAATCCCAAAATGTTAGTAATAATATAATAATTACGAATCTGTATTCGGTTAGTCAAGATATGCTTGTAGATGAAAGTTAGCCTATAGAAAGTGAAGAAGTAAAGTAAGAAAAGAATATCTAATGATAAGTTTTCGTAGCAAGCACTAAAATATAAGTTAGAGAATCCAAAATGTTAGTAATAATGTCACAATTACGAATCTGTATTCGGTTAGTCAAGATATGCTTGTAGATGAAAGTTAGCCTATAGAAAAGTGAAGAAGTAAAGTAAGAAAAGAATATCTAATGATAAGTTAGCGTAGCAAGCACTAAAATATAAGTTAGAGAATCCAAAATGTTAGTAATAATATAATAATTACGAATCTGTATTCGGTTAGTCAAGATATGCTTGTAGATGAAAGTTAGCCTATAGAAAAGTGAAGAAGTAAAGTAAGAAAAGAATATCTAATGATAAGTTTTCGTAGCAAGCACTAAAATATAAGTTAGAGAATCCAAAATGTTAGTAATAATGTCACAATTACGAATCTGTATTCGGTTAGTCAAGATATGCTTGTAGATGAAAGTTAGCCTATAGAAAAGTGAAGAAGTAAAGTAAGAAAAGAATATCTAATGATAAGTTTTCGTAGCAAGCACTAAAATATAAGTTAGAGAATCCAAAATGTTAGTAATAATGTCACAATTACGAATCTGTATTCGGTTAGTCAAGATATGCTTGTAGATGAAAGTTAGCCTATAGAAAAGTGAAGAAGTAAAGTAAGAAAAGTATATCTAATGATAAGTTAGCGTAGCAAGCACTAAAATATAAGTTAGAGAATCCAAAATGTTAGTAATAATATAATAATTACGAATCTGTATTCGGTTAGTCAAGATATGCTTGTAGATGAAAGTTAGCCTATAGAAAAGTGAAGAAGTAAAGTAAGAAAAGAATATCTAATGATAAGTTTTCGTAGCAAGCACTAAAATATAAGTTAGAGAATCCAAAATGTTAGTAATAATGTCACAATTACGAATCTGTATTCGGTTAGTCAAGATATGCTTGTAGATGAAAGTTAGCCTATAGAAAAGTGAAGAAGTAAAGTAAGAAAAGTATATCTAATGATAAGTTAGCGTAGCAAGCACTAAAATATAAGTTAGAGAATCCAAAATGTTAGTAATAATATAATAATTACGAATCTGTATTCGGTTAGTCAAGATATGCTTGTAGATGAAGTTAGCCTATAGAAAAGTGAAGAAGTAAAGTAAGAAAAGAATATCTAATGATAAGTTTTCGTAGCAAGCACTAAAATATAAGTTAGAGAATCCAAATGTTAGTAATAATGTCACAATTACGAATCTGTATTCGGTTAGTCAAGATATGCTTGTAGATGAAAGTTAGCCTATAGAAAGTGAAGAAGTAAAGTAAGAAAAGAATATCTAATGATAAGTTAGCGTAGCAAGCACTAAAATATAAGTTAGAGAATCCAAAATGTTAGTAATAATATAATAATTACGAATCTGTATTCGGTTAGTCAAGATATGCTTGTAGATGAAAGTTAGCCTATAGAAAAGTGAAGAAGTAAAGTAAGAAAAGAATATCTAATGATAAGTTTTCGTAGCAAGCACTAAAATATAAGTTAGAGAATCCAAAATGTTAGTAATAATATAATAATTACGAATCTGTATTCGGTTAGTCAAGATATGCTTGTAGATGAAAGTTAGCCTATAGAAAAGTGAAGAAGTAAAGTAAGAAAAGAATATCTAATGATAAGTTTTCGTAGCAAGCACTAAAATATAAGTTAGAGAATCCAAATGTTAGTAATAATGTCACAATTACGAATCTGTATTCGGTTAGTCAAGATATGCTTGTAGATGAAAGTTAGCCTATAGAAAAGTGAAGAAGTAAAGTAAGAAAAGAATATCTAATGATAAGTTAGCGTAGCAAGCACTAAAATATAAGTTAGAGAATCCAAAATGTTAGTAATAATATAATAATTACGAATCTGTATTCGGTTAGTCAAGATATGCTTGTAGATGAAAGTTAGCCTATAGAAAAGTGAAGAAGTAAAGTAAGAAAAGAATATCTAATGATAAGTTTTCGTAGCAAGCACTAAAATATAAGTTAGAGAATCCAAAATGTTAGTAATAATGTCACAATTACGAATCTGTATTCGGTTAGTCAAGATATGCTTGTAGATGAAAGTTAGCCTATAGAAAAGTGAAGAAGTAAAGTAAGAAAGAATATCTAATGATAAGTTTTCGTAGCAAGCACTAAAATATAAGTTAGAGAATCCAAAATGTTAGTAATAATGTCACAATTACGAATCTGTATTCGGTTAGTCAAGATATGCTTGTAGATGAAAGTTAGCCTATAGAAAAGTGAAGAAGTAAAGTAAGAAAAGTATATCTAATGATAAGTTAGCGTAGCAAGCACTAAAATATAAGTTAGAGAATCCAAAATGTTAGTAATAATATAATAATTACGAATCTGTATTCGGTTAGTCAAGATATGCTTGTAGATGAAAGTTAGCCTATAGAAAAGTGAAGAAGTAAAGTAAGAAAAGAATATCTAATGATAAGTTTTCGTAGCAAGCACTAAAATATAAGTTAGAGAATCCAAAATGTTAGTAATAATGTCACAATTACGAATCTGTATTCGGTTAGTCAAGATATGCTTGTAGATGAAAGTTAGCCTATAGAAAAGTGAAGAAGTAAAGTAAGAAAAGAATATCTAATGATAAGTTAGCGTAGCAAGCACTAAAATATAAGTTAGAGAATCCAAAATGTTAGTAATAATATAATAATTACGAATCTGTATTCGGTTAGTCAAGATATGCTTGTAGATGAAAGTTAGCCTATAGAAAAGTGAAGAAGTAAAGTAAGAAAAGAATATCTAATGATAAGTTTTCGTAGCAAGCACTAAAATATAAGTTAGAGAATCCAAAATGTTAGTAATAATATAATAATTACGAATCTGTATTCGGTTAGTCAAGATATGCTTGTAGATGAAAGTTAGCCTATAGAAAAGTGAAGAAGTAAAGTAAGAAAAGAATATCTAATGATAAGTTTTCGTAGCAAGCACTAAAATATAAGTTAGAGAATCCAAAATGTTAGTAATAATGTCACAATTACGAATCTGTATTCGGTTAGTCAAGATATGCTTGTAGATGAAAGTTAGCCTATAGAAAAGTGAAGAAGTAAAGTAAGAAAAGAATATCTAATGATAAGTTAGCGTAGCAAGCACTAAAATATAAGTTAGAGAATCCAAAATGTTAGTAATAATATAATAATTACGAATCTGTATTCGGTTAGTCAAGATATGCTTGTAGATGAAAGTTAGCCTATAGAAAAGTGAAGAAGTAAAGTAAGAAAAGAATATCTAATGATAAGTTTTCGTAGCAAGCACTAAAATATAAGTTAGAGAATCCAAAATGTTAGTAATAATGTCACAATACGAATCTGTATTCGGTTAGTCAAGATATGCTTGTAGATGAAAGTTAGCCTATAGAAAAGTGAAGAAGTAAAGTAAGAAAAGAATATCTAATGATAAGTTTTCGTAGCAAGCACTAAAATATAAGTTAGAGAATCCAAAATGTTAGTAATAATGTCACAATTACGAATCTGTATTCGGTTAGTCAAGATATGCTTGTAGATGAAAGTTAGCCTATAGAAAAGTGAAGAAGTAAAGTAAGAAAAGTATATCTAATGATAAGTTAGCGTAGCAAGCACTAAAATATAAGTTAGAGAATCCAAAATGTTAGTAATAATATAATAATTACGAATCTGTATTCGGTTAGTCAAGATATGCTTGTAGATGAAAGTTAGCCTATAGAAAAGTGAAGAAGTAAAGTAAGAAAGAATATCTAATGATAAGTTTTCGTAGCAAGCACTAAAATATAAGTTAGAGAATCCAAAATGTTAGTAATAATGTCACAATTACGAATCTGTATTCGGTTAGTCAAGATATGCTTGTAGATGAAAGTTAGCCTATAGAAAAGTGAAGAAGTAAAGTAAGAAAAGTATATCTAATGATAAGTTAGCGTAGCAAGCACTAAAATATAAGTTAGAGAATCCAAAATGTTAGTAATAATATAATAATTACGAATCTGTATTCGGTTAGTCAAGATATGCTTGTAGATGAAAGTTAGCCTATAGAAAAGTGAAGAAGTAAAGTAAGAAAAGAATATCTAATGATAAGTTTTCGTAGCAAGCACTAAAATATAAGTTAGAGAATCCAAAATGTTAGTAATAATGTCACAATTACGAATCTGTATTCGGTTAGTCAAGATATGCTTGTAGATGAAAGTTAGCCTATAGAAAAGTGAAGAAGTAAGTAAGAAAAGAATATCTAATGATAAGTTAGCGTAGCAAGCACTAAAATATAAGTTAGAGAATCCAAAATGTTAGTAATAATATAATAATTACGAATCTGTATTCGGTTAGTCAAGATATGCTTGTAGATGAAAGTTAGCCTATA